>JARJLF010000424.1:0-202793 GCA_029378395.1 Mycena leptocephala
ACAGCGCTGGAAACGCCGGACATACAGATTTTTGAGTGCCGCGAATGAATCACGGCGGCCCCGAAGGTTACGGGGGTCGAAGTACGAGGCGACACGCGGTCGACGGCGGGGGCTGCGCGCCATGCTATTCAAAAGGTGAGAGGAATGCCAGCAGCTAGAGAAAATTCACTTACCTGAGGCGCAGTCCAGTTTTTTTTTGGGATACTTTTGTGCTCTATTGCGGTGGAATTCGGTCAACGCCCGTGGCGCTCGACGCCGCGAAACAGCGCTCGAGCAGAGAGCTCCCGTGCTGGGTGGTCAGGTCGTCACAACGTTCAATGTGACGGTTGTGACCTCATTTCTTGTTTTCTACTACAATGACCTTCGGCGCCAGCGAGCATTGTAGCCACACTCCGTCTTTCATTCCTTCCCCTTCTCTTTCTCCTCTCCTTTTCTTCTGCGAGTCCCCTTTCAACGGCCGCAGCTCCTTCCATTCTTTCGTGGCTTAGCTGTGCATAAAATCACACGCGTCTTCAAGCGGAACCAGGATCCAGCCCCAATGGATCCACCTCTTTAAATTCCCCCCAATAACACCCTCAAAAATGCCTTTAATGCCCAAAACATCCTCCCCCCTCAATCCTACGCTTGCGCCTTTTTGCCGCCATCTAGCCGACAGTCGCTCCCCGTACCCCCGGGTGGTCCCACGCGAGCAATCTCTGTCCTCTCCGCTTGGCCCACAGCATCGATCCTAGTCCTCTTCCCCCCTTCGATCCTCGCATCGGACCATCTCCGGAGCCGCTACCACCCTGGTCAGCCCCCCATCCCAGCTCTCGCAGCTCGCACCAGATTCTTCTACTCCCTTTGCACGCTCGCGCTCGTGTTCTCCCCCCGGGCACGACCGCGTCATGGCGAGCGCCATCCTTGAGAACCCGCCGACCCCACCGAACGCCTACCATCCACCTGGCGGGGTCGCAACCTTCGCGGCGATGGCGCGTGGCACGATCCTGCTTCACCTGGGTCACCCACGGGATCGCTGAAGACCAGTCCTAAGCCAGCGCCGCGGAAGCTGGTGCAGAGTGCGAGCCAAAAGGCGAAGGCGAAGGCGGAAGAGTGGAGCGACAACGACGAGGAGAGTACGCTGTTTGGAGCACCCCTTCGTCGACGCGGGACGGCCGCAACCATTCCGAAGGAGCAGACTGAAGGATGGGAGCGTACGCGTCAGGTTAGTACATATCGCATTCTATCCCCACTGCAGCGTTTTCAGTATCCCATTCTGACTTGGTCTTGTTCTACAGCGCGTCTCGGAAGCCCTTAGTAAACTTCTGCCTCCGACGCTGCTAGTTACTCACGAGCTGTTAGAAATCGGCTCGGAGGTCTTGAAATTTGCCCCCATCCCCGGGCTGAACGTCGCTGCGAGACTGCTTCTTAGTATTTGGGACGACGTGCAGGCTGTAGACGTGCGCATTTTAATATTTACTTTCTTTCCATTCCCCTCATTTGACGATTGTAATTTTTCAGCTGAATCGTCTTGCTCGCGGAGCGCTGTGATAATCTGCTTCTGTCTGTCGTGCAGGAGGTGCATGAGATGGGGACAAGGTGGAGCAGGAGATGCAGGAACCCCTCCAAAAACTCGTCCAGTATGTCCTTCCCTTTCCCTGCGATAATCGTTTACTAACATACTTGTAGAACTTTTACGCAAGTTCGCGACTTCCTCGTCAAGCAGGCCCATCGACTTTTCCTGAAGCGATACTTCAAGCGGGACGAGACTGTTCGCGAAATCGCGGGCTGCGACAGCTCGCTCACCGACGCCCTGTCCATGTTCTCGGTGCGTTCTAATTTCACCACCTTGTGTCCTCTCGTGCTGATGTCTCCCTAGCTCTCCGTCCAAATGCGAATCCTCCGGCAAGTCAAGGAGACCAAGGAGACCGCAGTAGAGAACCGCGCGCTTCTCGAAGCTATTGCCGCGCGCCAGAACAATGCACTCGGCATCGCCGTTGATCAGGGGCAGCTTACTCCGCGCCCGGGGGTCATAGCACTGCCCGACGAGCACACCCACGCAGACGTTCTCCCACCCTCCACACTATCCAAACCATCCAATCCACCCAGAACACTCTCGACTTTGCGCACGACTCGGCCGATCTACGCGCCCTTGTGCGTGACGCGCTGGCGCAAAGCAGCGACGTCGAGATGCTGCGTGTTCTTCAGGTATATTTTCCTCTTGCTCTCCCTGTACATTACGGTGTCTGACGATACCGGGATAGGTCGGACGTACGGAGATGCCGGAGGCACTCGAGACGCTGCAGCGCGCGCTCGAGCGCGTAGGCGTGTCACGACGCCTCCGCCGTTCAATGCTCCCGGTTTCGCTGCCGCTGGCCAACCGTTTCCGCCTGCGCCGCCAAGGTACACTGTGCGCGGGGGCGTGACGCGCTCCGGCACGCTGGAGAGCTCGGAGAGCAGCGAGAGCAGCAGGGCCGCCAGCGCTGGCCTTGCGATGCCGCGCGACACGCTCGACCGCGAGTTCATTGAGGGTGGGATCGATGCGCTGCGGCGCATGAGCAAGGGAGGGGAGATGCTGCCCAGCGGACGAACATGCGGTACGTCTCATCTCTCACATTCTTTTACCTTTGACCTCATTTCATTTCTTCGCTGCAGATACGAGGTCGACCGCGACGTCAAGATCGAAAATCGGATTCTTCAGCGACGTGTACAAGGGCACCTGGCGCGGGCGCACCGTTGCAATCAAGTGCCTCGCACCGACGACGCCCCGCGAACTGTTCATCAAGGAGGTGAATATTTGGAGGGAGCTCAAGCACCCGAACGTGCTGGAGCTCTACGGGGCGAGCGGGGACGGACTGTGGTTCTTTGTGTGTCCATACGAGCGCTTCGGGAGTCTTAGTACTTTCTTAAGGCGCGTGGGGCATGAGGGGGACGCGGCGAAGAATAGAAAGGAGGGCGATCTGCTGCGGTTCATGCATGAGGTCGCGAAGGGGATGGAGTACCTGCACGATAAGGGGGTACTGCACGGGGATCTCAAGGTGTGTGTTTTCACTGTCGTCTATGCTCTTACTGAGCAACTTGTAGGGGGCGAACATCCTCGTCGACGACCGTATCCACTGCCTAGTCTCGGATTTTGGCAGAGTGAGATGAAGTCGGAGGCATACCGTATTCACGGGGCTGGTCCTCCCCGTGCGTGTATGCCTTTGCGTGTTGGACTACGACTAACCTGATGCAGATGGTGGCACGCTGCGTTGGCAGGCGTCTGAGCTCATGCTCGGGTCGAACGAGCTGACGCCGGAGATGGATGTTTGCTCGTACGCGATCTGCTGCGCTGAGATCTTACCCATGGGGCGACTGCCATGGCCGCTTATGAGCGGTGAGGCTGTCAGGAACTTCGTGCTGAGTAGCCTCAGTCCACCCCTCTGTCCCTATTTTGACTGATCGCTGTCGCGCTGCAGAGGACAACACCCGGCCCAAGATCCCGTCGACCGCTTCAATACACCTGGGGTGCAGGAGCTGCTTCGCGTGTGCTGGGACAAAGACCCCGCGGTCCGCCCGCCGTTCTCAAAGATTGACAAGGAGACGAAGCAGCTGCGCAGGGCTGCAGAGCTCCCTTTCGACGGCTTCGACTCGCCGCGCGGGCCCGACTGGCGCGAGGTAGAGAACGCGGGCACATCGCGTCCCTCGCCGGATATGCACCCAATTCCGCTGCCGAAGACGCCTCGTAAATCCCGCTTCTCCATCCCCGAGCTATTTCATTCCCTTACACTCGTGTACATTAGCCATGGACGTGCCGTCATTTCCTTTCTCCCAAGAGCGTCTCGCCGGATCCGTCACCGAACGAGTCGTTCCACACCGTGGCGCAGACAGTATCGTCATCGGGGTCGGACGTGCCCGAGCCCGTGGTGTACACGGCTTCCAGCCGCGCGTCGTCCATCTTCACGCCGAGCACCAAGAGCTCGTCCGTCGATGACCTCACGGACTTCCTGCTCGCGGATTATGGAGGGTACGAGTCCCCAATGCCCGCGGATGAGGGGATCGCGGAGATACGCAATGAGCGGTGTGCTGGTACACGATTTCCATCCCTCGCGTATGTGACGGTACTCGACGCGATTACTTGGCCATTGACATTCAAGCAAACGGACGGACCTGTCTCGTAAGTGCTTTCCAGCTCCTCAGTGCTGCTTTCCACCTAACTTGCTTTTTTTTAGTTAAAACGTTTTTTTTTAGCCGGAGGGACACATTTCCCCTTCGGAGCGGGCTCAACGATTTTTGCTCCCTTGATTATGGCTGTGCCACGCTAACTACGTACTATGTTTCTGTGTTTCTGTGCATTAAATACAAGTTTGATGAATATAAGATGACTTGACTTTAAGTGACAATGACTGTCAGTAAGGTGACGATGAGCTCCCGCTCATCTGCGGCTCACCTGCCGATGACCCGCAGATTAATTTCGTGGAAGCCGAAACCAATAGTTTCGGCTTCCATTTCGGCTGACTCAAAATTTGAGCCGAAACGAATAGCTTCTGGAGTCCCGAAGCTCAAGCCGATACCTTGAATTTTGAGTCGCGTATCGGCGTACCCGAAATCAGATTTATCAGAGGCCGTTTCGGCGCCACTGATGCCGTGCATTTCGCGACCCATATTAATGGTTCCGAAACACAAGCCGATATGTTCCGTTTTGTGAGGCTCGAAACGCTTCACAAAACTTAACATTTCCAAATTGATTTCTGCGATTACAGCTGTTTGCAAAACTAATGACACTATCCAAAAATAGAATAAGAAGAACACTTTTGATGCGCCGACTTTCCGCGCTCATTTCTTGCTCAATTCTGATCAAATTTCGTTGGGAGTAGGCGCGTTCGAAAGCGGGTAAGCGGGGCTCTCACATAGTACCCTACTTACCAGGTAAATTATGTGATTTGAATGTGCCAAACTTCCGGCTGGCTGGTTTGAACCAGATGCGGCAATGGCCGTTTCTCCATCGAAAGAGATCCGATTCGCATGAATCCAGGTGATTCTGAAAGCTTACATCGAGGCAACCAATATTCAGCTGCTCTGGAATCAAACACACTTGATGGGCACCCACAAGAATGGATTTCCCGATTGGCACTGAATATTCATTCCTAGCAGGTTGCCTTCAGGATAAAGCAAAATCTCAAGTATCCGAGGGCTTTGCCCCAATCGCAGCTTTCAAAATCACCCGGATTCATCCCAATCGGCCCTCTGGTTATGGAGAAACGGCTGTCGCCGTGGTTGGTTCAAAGCAGACAGGCGGAATTTTGAAACATTCAAATGACGTAAGTTACTTGGTGAGTAGGGTACCAAATGGAAGCCCCGCTTATCAGCTTTCGAACGCACCTACTCTCGAGAAAGTCCGTTGAGAATTGGATGAGAAACGATCTCGGCAATCTGGCGCCTCAAAAATGCTTTCTTTTAACTATTTTTAGCGAGTGTCATTAGTTTTGCAAACAGCTGTAAATACTTCTAGTTTCTGGTACAATTTCAAGACATTGGATATTTAATCCGATACTTAACCAATTGGAACTAACTTACAACCGCCCGAAATTTAGGGATTTGCAGTGTGCTTGGGGCAACAATTGGCGCGGTGCCAAGTGGTAAGAAATAATGCCCGCCTGAGAACCACATGTGCATCAGTAGAGCCCCATGGAAGAGCACATGTAGGATCCGAGATAGAAGCGAAGCCTGATTCAGAGGATTCGTCGCCGGCGTGCAGTATATAGTCGAGAATCGAGATGTCAAGTTCAGCCTGAGGCGATAGAGGGACAAGTCGTATTCCGGTTATACGGCGACTCCAATGGAAGCGCGAAACTGGGCAACGTAGGAAATAGCGCCCACCAAGCATGAAGACGTTGGGAAGAGGGGAGAGTCTAGAGAGGCCGGGTCGACTCGGGCCGAGGTGATCCGATCATAACACGTATACGCATGCGGTCTTGATGCGGTCTCTCTTAACCAACAACGTTCAGCCATCCATCTTCATACGCGCGATTTTTCGGCTGTACACTCTTGGGGTAGATTTGAACCAAACCCACCTGTGGCATTGATCTCGCGTTATTCAGCGACGAGGCTCAACTCGCTCAGCAGGCAGAGAATCGCAGAGGCCAGCTGCCATTTCCCCACAAGGATCGTCTCTACTCACTACGTAGCTCACCACTGTTGCTTCAGCAGTACTATCTCTCGATCAATTTCTACCTCTGTGAAGCGCGTCGGCCCGGACTCGGAGACAGATTCTTGTCCAACGTGCGTATATAGCCCTGCCCAGTAATTGTGATACGGGCATTTTATGCCGCCTTACTTGTCTTTTTCGCACACAGAAATCGTTAGTTCTTCACCACAACTCCACCCCAGACTGCTGTCTGTGGCAAAGACTACTCGTCCGCTCCCTCCGCAAATATAATACCGTAAACCTCAGCAACCATTCCGCCATTCATAATAATATGACACAAGAATCTTTGCCTCAGCCCAATCCCGACGTCAAAGCCAACCCCATCTTCGCGTCCACCGACATCGATGCCGACGCCGCCATCGTCTATAACTATCACCGCATGGGCATGCCCCTGCGCCACTGCGACGCCATTTTCACGCTCTGCAGCCTGGACCTGCGCGTCGCCGCGCACGCCGCACAGCTCTACCTAGACGGCTACGCCGACCTCCTCATCTTCTCCGGCGGGTCCAGCGCGATGACTGCCGGGTGCTTCCCTGGCTTTGCCTCAGAGGCAGCCGCATTCGCCGCCGTCGCACGCGACATGGGTGTCCCAGACTCGGCGCTGCTGCTCGAGGAGCGCTCGACGAACACGGGCGAGAACGTGCGCTTCACGCACGCCCTGCTGCTGGCATCGCGCGGCGGAGCGAGCCGGATGCCGCGCTCCTTCCTGCTCGTCCAGAAGCCGTATATGGAACGCCGGACATGGGCGACGTTTGCGAAGCAGTGGCCCGATGGTGGCGAGGGCGATGGGGGTGCGACGTTTCGCGTGACGAGCCCACCGTTGGAATGGAATGCGTACCCGGACGCGAAGAACCCGCGCGACCTGGTCCTCAATCTTATGGTCGGCGACCTGGTGCGCATTCGGGACTATCCGGTTAGAGGGTTTCAGGTAGCTCAGGAGATCCCGTCCGAGGTATGGGCGGCGTCGGAGCGGCTAATTGCGGCGGGGTATGACGCCCACTTGCCGTAGCCTTTGCGGCTTTTCCAAGGAGGCGCCCGTCAAGCATTCGGCGTCGAACTGATTTATTTTTACTTGGCATCTGACCTAGATTAGAATGTACTCGACTCGGAATTGCCCTGTGTGGATCATGATCATTCTTCATTGGTTCAGGAACCATCGAGGCTCTTAACGGCGCTCAAGTCTGTGAACCATTTAAAAAACAGCAGGCTGTTGTCATCGCAGGACTCGGACTCGACGCTCTTATCCATCCTGCCTACATTTGCAATCGAGCTGGTGGATTTAATCATTTCCTTTTTTTCTACAATTCCCTTTCAACGCGCGCTCTTGTCTGCTGGGACTGGTTTCCTGTCCTATTCTACACGGTGCACGTCAAACAAACATACCGTCCACGGCGCTTCACTCCGCTGTTCAGGCGATCATCTTCCTCCATTTTATTTATTATTCGAGAACCAGATTTCTGACACCGCAATGATTGCAGAAATTCGTCGGATGAAGACAGTGTTCCAAAGATTGCCGCGAAACACCTTTCTTTATCCATTCATACATATGTACCATCCTTCTAACGGGCTATTGAGGTAAATGGGATTCTCCGCCACAACCTCTGGTTTGCCGTCTCTCGCCGCTCCAGATTAGGCCTTGTATTGAACCCGTCTGACAAACGTGTGCTATAATCCTCTATAAAATTACCAGAAGGAGGTTCGAGTCGAGCTCATTGTTTTGTCTTTGTGTTTCTCGCAAAGTCAATATGCCTGCCTCCGACAGAGAATATTTATCTCAAGTACTGAGGCAAGTAATTTTTCTTATAAAGCGTCTCCTCAATTCAAGCTCATCTCGGAATAATTCGAGCTCCCGGGTCGTCAATGGTTCTCTTTGAAAGTTCCTCATATCTGTGAATTTCAGCGTTCACTGTACAAGGCTCTCGACGTCGACGTGAAGACCACAATTTGTTTGTCAAGAACGTGAAGTCAATTCGATGGACCCAGATCCTATTCGTATTATCAGTGCACAATGATATTATACTTTTAGGTTGACCGAGCCTACACTCCTCAAGCGCGCTTAAAATTACATAATCACGTGTGCGCGTCTCGCCTAAACAGGAAAAAGCGACTCAATGGCCCGGCCCGGGCGACAATCACAACCACACCGTTCTTTAAGCCACAATGGTACAAAGCAAGCTCAAAGCCTTTATTACTCCCTTCCCTTGCTTCGAGTGGCAAACCATCTTTCTTCCGTCCATGCCGGCCATGGATTCATCCCTCCCAGAGGAGATTATTTCAGAGATTTTATCTCTTGTCCTCAAAGTTCCAGAACATATGTTCTCTGACACCTCGGACACGTCTCCGTTCGCGGCATCTTCGAGCTCAACCTCCGACATCCTTCTCGTCAGCAAGACCTGGCTTCGCGTTGCCACCCCGCTGCTCTACAATACCGTGGTCATCCGATCAAAGGCACAGGCCAGCGTTCTTGCCACCGCATTGAAGGGCAACCAGAACCTTGGTCGATTCGTCAAAAAGTTGCGCCTAGAAGGCGGGTTCGGAAGATACATGCAGCCTATTCTCGAACGCACAACCCAACTCACTGACCTGTTCCTTTCGGCGAGGATCTGGGCGTCCGACAACACGTCCGGGCTGGTTCATGGCTTGCCACTCCTGAATCCGACCCGGCTTATCGTCTTTGACCACTGGCAATGGAGCCAAATACACGACAACAACTGTGTAAACCAAATGTTCCTTGGCCTCGCAGAGAGCATAAAGAACTGGACCAATCTTGTAAGAAATTTGCTCGACAATCGATAATGCCCCTAATCCGGACCAGACCACCGTAGTGCTATCCGTCATACCTAGCGGCTACAGAGAGCCGAGACGCAAATTCAGGCGTGCCCTATGCTCATCGAAGACCCTCAAGATAGTCTCTCTTTCAGTGCCGTCTACGGCTTCGGATGATGACTACAATTTTCTAAACGATGTCGCACGCATTCCATCGCTTACGGGCCTACAGATTCATAGCAAAGCGAAGTATGATCAGCGCAGGGACTCTGATGAGCACAGGGACTTCATCCTTGATAATGAGAAGGCCAGTCCCCAGCTTAGATCGCTCATTAGGCTGGTAGGAAGTCGGTAAGTCGATGTTTGTCGTGACGGAATTTTTCGCTTAATTCTTTGAAATCACAGCCCACAAACACCAGAACCGCTCGACCAAGAAAGCAACACGGTGAATAATAATGTGATGTATTGTCCCATGTCGTCGGCACCTCAATTTGTTGTCGACCTCGTTTGGGAGCGCATTTTGTTCTTCGCGATGTTCGCAGTGGATGTAAAACCTCCCTGCGAAGGCTCATTATGGCCCGAAATTACAAACTCGAATCGCCTGAACATTCTCCTTGTTTCGAAAACATTCAAAGTGTGTATCGTTTATTGACTCCCCGTGATCGTCTCCTTGATATTTATATTACAGACGCTGGCCCTCCCATATCTGTACGGTTACCCGATTTTTTTGGATGACATCTCGCTCCAGAAATTCTCCGCGAGGCTCTGCGCAGACCCCACGCTTGGACTCCATATTCGCGAATTGAGGATAAGCCGTCTTTCCGTCCCGAAGAGGAGAAAATCGAAATTTCAGCCAGACCTCATTCCCATCTTCTGTCGAGCTCCCGGACTGACAAGGTTGCTCGGGCGAGACATATCCCTGACTTGGAACGCGTTCGGCGTCCTTGCCAGGACTGTCGGGGAGACGCTGGTCGAATTCACAGGGTTCGGAATCGAGTCGGACCCGCAAATTAAGCGGCACCTTCCCACAATCTTCAAAGAGTTACCAGCTCTGCAGTCCCTTGGATGGAAAGCGGATGACGCTGTTGTCGCAGATCAAGTTCCAGGCTCAAGCACAGAGGGTGCACTACCTTCTTTAGGCTTTCTTACTGTAGAATCCTCTGGACTCTTGCCAGCTCTCTCGCTCATGAGGTGAGTACGGGAATTGCTCTGCTTAGTTTCCCCGCCAACGAATATCTACCCCTACAGACTTTCGGCACTTTGTCGTGTTAGCCTGGGTCCCCAGGTGTACGACTTGGAGGCGTTTCTTAACCGACACGGTCCCAAGATCACTCAACTGGAAATGCACGACGACTTCGATACCACAGATGGAACGTCCATATTTGATCTTTGTCCGGCGCTCTCGCATCTCACGCTCGAGTGGACCTGTCCCAAAGACGTACTCGTTTTCTGTCGTTCTCTCCTGCGTAATCCTGACATTCACTGCAGGAGAACCCTTTCATCCCAGCTGTGAGCTTCCCCAACCGGCACCACTCCCTCGCAAAGTTGGTCGTACGAAAGGCTGTTCAAGGGCAAGTGTGTGCTCTACCATTCTGTCGCCAGACTAATCGTATGTCTTATTTTTTTTAGCAAATCGCTAACGACAGACCTGGAAGAATGGCGCCACTTCTTCGAGGACGCAGTGTATGAGGACTTCCCGGCTTTGCGCGAGATCCAGATTTTGTATCGCCATTTCCAGTGGCCGACCACCGAGTGCGTCAAGTCTCGCCTTAGTAAATGTATTCCATTTGAGGACTCTTACTGATTTCTTTGGCAGGCATGCAATTTCGAGGAGTTTGTGGGTCAAGTGGGCTGAGCGGTTGTTGGAGCGGAACATCAGGTTGACGAATCCTGAGGGTGTACATTGGCGAGCGCGCTTAAAAGGGTCGCGGCGCGGCTAAGTAGCAACTAAGTCAACACATGGGATGGCTGTTTCGCTCAGCAGTAATGCAGGAGTGTCTGAACTTTCAAGGGTTGACATCAGTTTAAGATATATGTTTCCAGTCTAGGACGTGCAAGCTGCGCTTTTCACCGCGTATCTCTATGCAATTCTCCAGGGTGTCGACGAGGACGAACCCATTCTTCTCGAAGACTCGGACACTACCGTTGTTGCCCACGAACACGGATACATGCATGCGATGGACATGCATCCTGGGGATTGCCCATTTCTCGAGAACAATCGCAAGTACTGCCGACATGATTCCACGGCGATGGTGACTAGAAGCCAAGAAATCTATGTAATGGATTATTAACTCTGAGAAATGGCGGGGATTTTTGGACCAACCGGACACTTGCCATACGATCTCGGGATCTCCGATGGGATGGGCAGTGTTCTGAGCGATAAGTCGATCCCTCTCCGGACCCGGCACATCCCACCAATTGCATCGCTTAAATGCAATATTTCCAAGGTACACATCTGTTCCATCGTCCTTCAATTCGCGGATACTGCGTACTGGACAGTCCTCTACGGGGAAAAGATCCGACGATGTAGCTTCTTGAAGAGACTTGGTGACCATATCTGACGCCAGGGTGAATTCTTCGACTAGTTTCTGCGCATCTTCGAGAAGAAATGTCGTTTTTGGTCGTCCGAGCCATGGATGAATAGCTGGGTCATTTACGATATCTACGATGGCCGCAGCATCGCTCGCGCGAGGAGGGGTCAGGACTATATTGCTGTGTGGGCTCGGGAGGCGAAGAAAGAGCTCTCCTGTTTCTGGCCTTATTTCGAGTGGTAAAAAATGAGCGGACGCCATTTGCAGAAGGGCGAAATGAGGTTGAATCAAGGTCGAACTCTGAGTCAGTCTGCGCGTATCTGGTACGTAATCAACTTTAACGACTTGAAGCGGCAAAGCTGATTTTCCGGTTTTCCCCTTCGAGTCGTTTGCATGACTCATCTCCAACTGACATTCATCATGATGTCCGCTCGGCAGGATGTCGCTGTCTTCATTTTTTAAACCGGCCCAGGCTTCTTTCACTGCGTTCCATTGCCGTTGACAGTGACTACGGCCGCCTGTCACTGCGTTCCATTCAAGCCGCTGGGTGGCGCTGACTACCAACCGACTATGGCAGGACCTGGTCTTGATGTTGCTGAACCTCAGCCATTTAGCATCCACATCGGGTCCACGAGTGTTGTGAATCTGTGTACACTGGTCTGTACCTCTCGCACCCTTAACTCAGCCCAGGTTTTTCCCAGCGTATGCTTATCCGCGAGTCCACCTTTCAGTGGAAGGATGTCTTCAACGTTTCCTGTCAACAAGAAGCTGATAGGTTGCCAATAGTGCGGGGCGTCAACCGGGATCACGCGGGTCCCTAGATAGTTATTCTCGTAATTTTTTCTAGCGATTACTACGAATGTGGATGGTATTTACTACCTCTGCGTGCTTGAGTGCCCTTCTGTATCACTGACATCACTCCCAGGTATACACACCATCATACACTCCTTCGCCGAATATTAAGGACCCACGACCATCGGAGTAGACCTGAGCCGTTGAACCCGGGTCCGATGTCAGCATCCCAAGCATTTCCTTTAAGAAACAGCCGGTGCCCATACTCCATACATCGCGTCAGATGTATACTATGGAGCATACCGATGTTTTAAATAGCTGGAGATTCTCCCGCCCACCCCATCATTCCCCCGTTGACAATCGCGACAAGCCATGCCACAGATTGTGATTATTGGTGCGGGGTACGGTGTGGTTGAACGTCGATGGTCTTCTGTCACGCTTATTTTGCCGATGTTAGGATTGGAGGAGTCTCCTTCGCCATTGCACTGAGACGGCAGCTGGGATTTGATGATTTTATGGTATTTCAGACCACTCAGAATATCTTCTTCCCTGACTTCGTTGATAGATCTATGAAAAGGCTTCAGATGTCGGAGGGACGTGGAGGGTTGGTTACACTCTCTTCTTACTCAACCGCTCTAATATGCCATCATACAGGACAATATATACCCAGTTCGATAAGATGTTTGACAGTGTCTCAACAACCTAACATATGAGCTTAGGGGGCTTCATCAGACGTCGGCATTCATTTCTATTCGCTTTCGACAGATCTGAACCCAGACTGGCCTTCTACGCATGGATCTCAACCGGACACACAAGAGTACTGGCGCAAATTGACCGCCAAATACGATTTATATCCTCGTATTACCTTCAATCGTCAGGTAGTTTCAGCCGAATGGAGTAACAAGGAGCAGCTATACCACATCGTCACCGAAGATGTTGGATCGGGTGAAAGGTTCTCGACCACCTCCAAAATACTTATTTCTGCGATCGGTCTGCTTGAAGTACCGCGGTTCCCGGATATCCCGGGCATCTCATCCTTTAAAGGCACCATGTTCCACTCTGCCCGGTGGGATACCGGCGTGGATCTGCGAGAAAGCGGGTGGCCGTGATTGGGAATGGCGCTTCCGCGTGAGTCAATTCAGACAATGGCCAACTTCACGCAAATCATGCTGATTCTACAGGACGCAATTTGTCCCGCTGATTTCGGAGGATGCAGCTGTCCAAATCACCGAATTCTGCAGGACACCGAATTGGTTCCTCCCACCGGTCCGTAGCATTTCACATTACCTCGGTGGGCCTGTCTGAAGGACTCTAGATTCGGGCCGACTACAGTCCGCGGTGGAAGTGGACATTCAGAAATGTGCCATTGGCGATGAGGCTTTACAGATTCTTTCTATACCTCCGAGTGCGCACTTTGTTTCGTTCCAGAGAGTCCATTGACGCTGTCTATTTCATTCAGAGTGAGATGCTGTATTTAATCGTGTTCGCCAATAAAGCTATTCGATCGAAGTACACCGTCGTACGTTCACTTCTCTTCCGCGGCTACCGAAGAATATTCATTGCCAATACATTGAAAGATTACCAAGGACTACATCATGAATACGGCACCCAAGAAGGACGTTGAACACCTTATTCCGAACTACGGTATGCAGCAACGGCCCTCGAATTACACGACACTGATTTCCTACATGTATATTCTAGCCCTCGGCTGCAAACGGATGATATTCGACACGAATTTTCTTGGGGCTTTGCATCGGCCAAACCTGATGCTAAACTGGGATGGCATACAGTCGATCAGTGAAGACGGGATTATTACCAAAAAAGGTTTAAACCCGGCTGGACATGCATTCTCTTATCTTACAAGATCATCCCCAGGAGAAAAGCTACCATTCGATGTGATGATTTTTGCAACAGGCTTCACAGCGGTGAGTGAACTTCTGACACGGCCATTTTTTCCTGTTAACACACGTGGCAGGATCGGTACCCGCTTACCGTCGTTGGTGACACTGGGAAGACAGTCCAAGAGTACTACGATTTTCAGGGCGGGCCCAAGGCGTATTTAGGTACCACGGTCCCTGGATTCCCGAATTTATTCATTCTAGGTGGTGCGAGAACCAGTCGTGATCCTGACTCACTCATCTCAATCAGAGGATGATTCACAGGGCCAAATACCGCCACCGGCCACACCTCGGTCATCCTCACTGAAGAAATGCAGGTAAACAAAAAAAAAAAGTTCTAGACCGTCGTCCTAACATACTGTGCAGATCAACTACATCATCCAGTTCGTTAAACCTATTCTTGATGGCTTGGTCTCAACATTCGATGTCACCACTCATGCGACGGACGTATACAACGACCTCATCCAACGGAGGCTCGCGCGCTCCGTATTCGTGGGATGCCAATCGTGGTACCGCACCGGCCGCGAGGGTAAAGTCTCGAGCATCTTCCCTGGGCCGATGATGCTTTATGGCTGGTGGCTACGCCGGCCGAGGTGGGACGATTATAAGGTGAAGGCCACGACAGACCAGTGGGAGCGAAAATTGCGACACGAGAAGTGGATAGCGTTCTTCAGTCCGATGCACTATCTATCCCTGCTGTTTGGCTTATTCGTGTCATGGATCAGCGGCTAACCTAGAGGTGTGTATGCCGGGATGGTGAGTTCATCTTCATTCAATAAGGGTGGGTTAATGAATGCTGTAGGTTAGGCTACGTGCATTAGTTGAACTCGATTTATTCGTTTATGTTATGATTATGATCTTCTTCCGCGTATACTTTATTGCTGGTGAAATGCTTAATTGGAGGGACGAGCGAACCAGGACTCCCGCCCATCCTTGATGGGTCATACTTGACAGAACTGATTCCCCCACTCTCAAGGAGAATGTCTAGACGGCCATCCCGCTTAAACTTGTTTGCAACTGCCTCGGCGGGGGCCCCGGGGGAAGTAGGGTCAGGGCCAACAAACTGATGAGTAGAAAATTATTGGGTGCCCACGCCCTCGCAGAGTTAAAGAAAAAGTGCGGCGCGCGACGAATTGTTGGAATATCGAGCTATATCTATATCCGCGCTCGCACAGCCCGTTGCTTTGTCGAGTCCGTGATACGGTGGGCTTTAGGGTGCTGTTTATAATTCCTAGCACGATTATAAACAGTTTTTAATTTTGCATTTGTAAACGGGGTGTTTATAAACCGGGTTATAAACACTCGCTCAATGTGGCCTGACAATCGGGTTTGTGGCAAGTTTGTATCGTTTTTGCGTCCGAATTTCGCGCTCTGCGCCTCTAACCAGGTTCCATGTCCCTCATTTGCCTCTTCGAGGCGAGATAACGCACCAGAGGAGTCGCAGTGACAAGAGACGCCGTTCCCGGGGTAAGTCAGCCACATTTTTGTGCTATTCCTGTCCGCTTTGCAGACCAGAGCAAGAGGAAACTTGGCGGACATACTATTCTGTCAGGTTTTGGGTTGATTTCTGTCAAATTTTGAGGCCAGTCGTACCTTTCGTTGGCCGGTCTGGCACTGCTACAGCGAATTAAAACCGGGTAGTCTGGCCCAACCAATAAAAAACCCGTTTATAAACACCTGTTTATAAACATGTTTACAAACCGGCGTAAAAAACAGCACCCTAGTGGGCTTACCCGCAGTGTTGGTGGGTCGCCGCCTTTAAGTGACTAGTCAATAGTCATTGACGGCGACTACAGCTGCTTTCAAAAAAGAATACACCTTTTGATCGAGTGGTGCTGCTCGATTTTTGCTTACCTTTGTTTGACGGTGAGTCTAGTTTTGCTCCACTGCTCCACCGGGACGACGTCCTGATGGCTGTGAGAGTTGAACCAATTTCCGCTTTTTTCCGTCGACCACCGTTCTCGTCTTCTCCCGGTAGTGCGACGGATTCTGAGATTGCATTGAAATAATGGGAAGGGGCAGTAATCCATTTTGTATAAATACACCAAGGAAAGCTGTGGAGTCACAACACCGCGTCTGACACGATGACGCAAAAAAGTGGAGCGATGGAGAGACTCACCGTCAAACAAAGATAAGCAAAAATCGAACAGCACCACTCAAAGAGTGTATTCTTTTTTGAAAACAGCTGTAGTCAGTGGCTAGTCATCAAGTCGTGCCGTTGCTGACTTCCGTGATGGATCGGACGCTAGCCGACGGCCATTCCCACGTCGCCGGCTAGCCGGCTCGTTATCCGCCACGCCCGGAAACTGCTGTTCCAAGTCAAAATAAATACGAAAAATTGTAAAATAAGTTGAGGTAATTAGATAATACCCTATAGTCGAATTTTAGACACCTGCAATCAATAATTTGGGCTCATTTTCCAGCTCATTCAATTAATGATGTTTTGGTTTCATTTGCGGCGTGTGATGCAAGTCCACCCACGTCTGTCACTTTCTGAGACTCAATTGGTGGGGTCAAGAAAACCACAAGAAAGAGTTATAGAGGAGATGTTGTAGATGTTTGTTTTTCTTGAATTTCATGCAGTGTATACGGCCGTAATACCCGTAACGTACCGTAAAAACTTACAGTACCATCCCGTAATGACCTTTGAAGTTCTGTATATGGTTACGGGTACGGACGGTTCAACTTGGCCTACCATAAAGTAACGTAAATCTTACGGCCTACAATCAGTGCCGGTGGCCATTTTGATGATAAAAATGATGGTTAAATGGGCTAAAACAGCATCTAATGTATATGTATGGTCCATATAAACATAATATATCATAGCTCACACTTGAACACGGTCAAAACCTGTTGAAAACACTGTGGAACAACGTCTTTGGGCTTGCCGGCGGCGGCGTTTCCCAATTGGGACTGACAGGTCAAAAGTCAGGTCACCTTAGCGACCGGACCGACCTGCCAACGGTGACTTTGTGACTAGTCAACGACTAGTCGACGACTTGCCCAACACTGCGCTGTACGCCACCGTCTGCATCTCCATATCCCCCAAGCCCATCTCTCTCCACCCCATCGTGGACTTTGTCCCTGGCCTCGCTATCGAGCACATCCCAGGCCCCACATGGGTTCCCTCCAGGTCGGCATCTACTTGCCCAAGGCCGTCGCAAACCGTATTTCTCAGCGCCTCCTCGACACTGTCACCCGGATTCGCGACGCGCACTGCCACCACCGCGACCTCCGCCTCCCGAACGTCGTCTTGTGGAATTGGCCTGACGACCTCGAGCCCGTCGTGATCGACTTCGGCGTAGCGTCGGTCAAGCCGCCGGATTACCCGAAAGAAGAAACATGGGGCTACCGCTACGATGAAGTGGTCGAGATGCGCAAAGTGCTAACCGCGCCGGACAACGGGGACTGGCACGTCGCGTCGCCGTACAAGCAGTACAGTTATGAAAGGCAGGCAGCAGTATTTGGGTGTGAATGGGTTAATGCTAGGATCGAAAGCCTTCCGGCCGAAGTGCGCGAGATACAGTTTGAGCGCATCCCCGGTACGGGTGTGGTTGATGCCAGGACGCAGGCGTTGCAATGGCGAGTGCGGCTAGGAGTGCGCACGCAGGATGATTACCTCGAGGCAACCCATTCCCGAGTCCGAAAAGGAGGGTGATGATGATAGAGCTTAACATACTGAATTCCGTTGCAGTCATCCTGTATATGATCGCAGCTCGTATGCTTGAAGCAGGGCTCAAGTGGTATGTAACCGCCTAAACCACACGACAAGCACCATCAGACGGCCAATACGCGTGAATACATACTCTTCCTGTCCACGCAATTGTACCAAAATTATTGAACCTCGTCGTGTAGGAAAACAACATCATGTGCGTTTATTTCCCAACTTACACAGGATATCAAGTGGTTGATAATTGATAGTATCCGTAGCATATTGACGCGATGTATGTAGTACAAACCCCGGCTGTTTCTCAACGGGACCGCGCCGGAATATACCTATCTACCTACTGGTTTGCATTTAATGTCGGACCTTGTGGAAGATCTCGCGATTATCGCATCCAACCCCCTGAGATTTGAGGTACACAAAAACAGTATCGCTCCATAGACACGAATAAATAATATAGTACAGACACCGAGGTATTTAGTTTATCGACATCACATTTTAAGCACGACCCTGCCAGCGATATTCTGGGCAGCCAGCTCGGCGAAGACCCTGACTTCTTGTTAGTACCATTCAGAACCTGAGTGTTCAACAGACTTACGCGTTGACCTCACTGAAAGGCTTGACCTCGTGATGGCATGCAACTTTGCCGCTGGCAGCGATTTCGAGAGCCTCAGCCACATCCTGCCGACTCCTGCAGTTCGGTCAGATTTAATTCTCGGCGGCCGACCGAAAGACGAACCCGATGGAAGACCCAACAATAGTGAGGCACTAGGAGTGCGGCGTCAGTACTACTATGGTTCAGAAAACAGAGCGGAGTCACCTTTGCTATCAAGAGTCCAATTGGAACTGTGAGCATTGCTCGGCCGGAGGGAATTCCCACTGCAACCAAGGTTCCTTTGGGGCGTAAATACATGACAGCTTGATCGAGTGGCCCGGGCTTGACAAATTTAGAAGAAGGAATACACACGATACAATGCATATGCATACGTTGGATGCAACCACAATAGCCGCATGCGGCCCTATGCCATCCGCCGCTTCTTTAACGTCCTTCACGAGATCTGTGCTGGTCCTGAAATCAACCCATTTCTCGGCGCCGAGTTTCAAACACAAGTCTCGCTTGACATCGCCAGTATCTGCAAAATCGGACGAAAGTATTAGGGCGGCTTGAATAGATGGAGGAGAGGACCAACCAATTGCAATAACACGCATGCCCATGGCGATAGCATATTGAATCCCTGTTCGAAAAATGGAGGTGAAAATGCATCAGAATCTTAAAAGTGAAGGACATACCTAAATGACCGAGGCCACCACCCGCACCGGGAATAGCAACCCACTTCCCGATCTTCGGGTTTGCCTCCTTGAGAGCTTTGTAGATTGTCAAACCCTATGGGGATTTTTGAATTTGCAATGAACGGACAAGGTGGAAAGAACTTACAGCACATAGAAGCGGGGTTGCGGCTGCGCTGTCAAGATTCTCCGGGATCGGCGTAACATAATTAACATACGACAGCTGAATTGCGGATTTGAGACTGCCGAAGTTCAACCAGTGCTAGAAGTACTAGAACTTACCGCATAATCCGCAAACGACCCGTCTACTCTGAATCCGTGCGACATGGTGCTAGCCACACTGCAGCCTGTGGATTTGTGTTAGCTAACGGGGAGACGAAAACATGACGGTTTACATGGCTCATTGCCTGTCCGGCACATCTCGCAGCTGAATCCGTCAGAAAGCTAGCCACTAAAGGCAAAACCGCAAGTACTTTAAACATGCATTAGCAATCCACTTGATCCCGACTCGGTCGCCGATTTTGACTGGACTGCCGACAGTGTGCTCTCCAATAGCTACAATGTGCCCAATACCTTCGTGCCCACCGACGAGAGGGAACTTAATGGGACCCCATCCTCCTTCCTTGACATGAAGGTCTGAGTGGCACACCCCTAATCACCTACTACATGAAGTTGAGGATCAGAATGGCGCACTCGCACGCACCAGCATAGTCAATTTTGACAAGACACTCCCCAGCAGCGAGCTGCGAGGGCTGCAATACGGGGTGTTCATCATCCAAGACGAGATCCAGGTCAAATGCAGTAATGACCGCCGCACGGGCTTTCAGTGGGATAGACGAAGTCATGGGTAAATCAAAGGCGCTCGTGAATGCTTACCCCTTCTTAAGGACGCCGGAAGCAGTCTAGACTCTGATCAAGGCATGGGGTCAGTAGGTCACTGCGGGATCGGTGGGTAAAAGTTGATGCAAATCAGTTGAAGGCTCGGATCGTGGGAATGAAATGGCACTGTTGCCGGTTCGTTCAAATCCAATTCAAATCCGTCCTAAATACGCAGTGCCCGCGACACCCATGCCTAAAACGCCCAAGAGCACTACACCTAGCGTACAATAAATGGAACGTCTCGGTTCCCACCGGCCGACGGTCACGACCTTATAATCAGTCCAGTTCGGGCGACGCAACCACCACCAAAATAATATCATGGATCCGGGAAACAGGCCATGGATTTTACCGGTGTTGCCGGTTCTGTACCAGGAGAAGCATTTTGACCAAATGAACCCCGATAGACGATGCTGAATATCACGATTATACGCTTCGGTCGCCCCGGTTGTGACTTCCATGGACAAAATATCGCTTGCGATGACCGGCTTAATCATTTGAAAGATATACTGGACCTAGTACACTCAACATTCAGTCGTAAATTTAATCACGGGTTCAAGACTTACTTGAACTTCCACAGCAAGCAGCACAGAGGTGTATCCGGTTGCAGTATTGGCACCTATTCTTCTGTTCGGTTCAAATTGGCAGAGGATGATAGGAATATGTACCGAAGAGCGTGAAGAAATTAGGAAAACCTGGAAGTGTCGTTCCGAGGTATGCCGTAGGGCCACCCTGTGCCTGATAGTATTCAGCAACCGTCTGGTCGGTCCCTTTCACGTGGACGGGATAATTATCCTAATACATGTTCTTCAATATTTTAAAGCATCTGTTGGACAACTTACCGCTATATATCCGGTGCTATAGATGATTATGTCGAAAGCAACCGAGCCTGTATGAATGTCAGCTTCCGGACGAGAATGTGGGAGACTACTCACCTTCCGTCGTGAGGATGCTATCCTCGTTGATGGCTTCGATGGGATCCCATACAACCGACACGTTTGGTCGCGCCAAAGATGCTAGGTAGTTGGTGTCGTAAATCACTCGTTTGCAGCCGAGCTCTAAATTACTCGAGTTCACAGCAATCATGGAAGACGAATTGAGATACACACTGTGATTTGGGTCCGATGGAATCACCCGGTCCATATAATCAGCCGGAGCGGCTTTCATCATGTAAGCTTTGACATGCTGTTTGTGTTTCCTCTCAGGAGATATGTTTTGGCGCGGAAATATAGTCCATCATACCCGTTCAACATATCGATTCATAGCGTGGTTACCAAAGATCGCTAGGTACAAAAACTCACTCTGTGAATGGGTGAGTCAATTTGTGCGATGTGAACGCGCAAAAGTTACCCAGAGGAAACAAAAACAACGGAAAGCTTTGAGATAGAAGGGTACATGCCTAAGAAGCCACTTTTGAATGGTTGAATACTCCTGGCGAACCTGATATCTCGTTAATCCTGCCCAAAGACACGCAAGAAAAATAATTACGGGAGGGAGTATCCAACTTGGCGAGCGACAAAACTGCGTTACTTGCACGCTTGGATCTTCTGAAATGATTGGCACATATTGAGTCCTGAAAGCCAGCTTGGTGTCAGTACTGAGGATAGGATGGACGACTTACGCAGATGCACCGCTCCCAATAACCGCTACACGTTTCCCGGCTAAGGAAACGGAATTGTCCCAGCGAGCGGAGTGAAAACTATCCCCCCGAAAGGCGGATATTCCCGGTATGTCAGGAAATCTGGGGATGTCGAGGAGCCCAACGGCGGACACAAGAATTGCAGCAGTCAGCGGAGTCAGGTTCCCATCCCGATCCTCGGTGATGATGTCATACTTCTGCGTCCGCATGTCCCATTGCGCTGACAGAACCTTGCGGTTTAAGATTATGTTGGAATAAAGGTCGTAATTGAGGGCGAGCTGGAGCCAATATTCCTGAATCGCGGGTTGGAAAGCGTGCGAATGGACCCAGTTGGGGTTCAAGTCGGTGGACAGAGAATAGAGGTGGATAAAAGTGTCGGAGGAGCATCCCTTCCGCACGGTAAAGGTCGGAATATTTCAGAAGAGAGACCACCTCACTGGATATATATTGTCCTGCAGGTGTTGGCATTATTATTTCCGGTTAAACGACGCACTCACTCGCCATGTTCCCCCGACTTCGGATGCCTTTTCAATAACCTTGGTGTCTCTTTAAAACAGGAATATACGGGCGTTGAAGAAGAGAAGACGAACCGTAAAGTTGGAGAATCCTGCTCGCTTCAGCTTTATTGCCATAGTCATTCCGCTCATTCTAGGACTATATGAGTCTCTGTCGTTGGTGTTCGGGAGTAATTGGCATACCCAGCGCCAATGATAACAACATGGGGTTGCTCTGAGGAGTGCGACATGGTGATACGGGAAGAGTAGCGACGGCAGACGTGGCTTCATGGCTCTTAATACGTTTCAAACGATGCCGTGTTTGGGTTACTCGCTTCGGGGTCCGCGGTCATGAAGCCACAGTTCGAAGCGAATTCTAGAATGCCGCAACGAGTACCAATTTGGTCAAACACGAACGTAGCTCAGTGGAGCATTGTCGACAGGGCCGAGCAAGTTTATGCACAGGCTCACGCAACGGTGGACGAGTGGTGCAGCAAATTAGTCTAGACACTACAACACAAGGCAACCTCGTACCTCGGCGTGTTGAAGCAAGGTTTGGTGAGGATAAATAGGACGCATGCGGGAGACGCGGATAATGCGTAGCATTGGCTGCATGCAGTTTCTTTGCCGTTTAAAACCCACCAAACATCATTAACTGGCGCTCCTCGCCCACAGCCGTGGAAGTTGTGTCTGAGCAAGAACCGCCGCGGGACTTGCCGACTCGGAGATCACCGGGAGGTACGATGTCCTTCTAAAAGCGGTTGCCTTTTTTGCCCCTATCTGCGAGGTCACAGCCAGCGCCCCATGCAATCCGAGAATAGGCCCTCAAGAGCAATATCGTCGCAGTGAATCCGTATCTCGCTTAACTTTACCCCTTGCTCATTTAGCGTTATCTTCCACAATACATTTTACATTTCACTGGCGAGAACGAATCCATAATCAGGGCTCAGGTCGGACTTAGATTTTTTGTCCGACCCGCGACCCGGGCTTGAGCCCGGGTCGGTATCTGTGCACAACGTCCAGCTGAATTGGACGGGAAAATACCACTTCAAGTACTTCAAGTTCATGTTATGAATGTGTGTGGTTGATTTTATTTCTGCAACAACCTTGTAAGTGTTTCAGCTTACTGATTCGAGGTTGAACACTGAGACGGGACATGCCGGTGCATTGATGGAATGTTGAATCTCATTAAACACCTTCGAGGCGCCGTTCCTGGGTTATGCATTGTGCGTCAACTAAAGCGCCAATGTTGCAACCGCTGCGGATGCCTGCTTCCTGTTCACGTCTCGAGAGTGGATAATCTCAATGTGTTTGCAGCGATGTAAACCGTGCTGGCGATCGCAGCACCCTAGGTTAAAATTCCCACCCTCGCGAAGAACAACTGCAATCAGCTATGAAGTACACCGATGCAATTGAATCAAGCACGATGCCCTCGAACCGTTAGAATCACAGGCAACTTATCCTTGACAATGACCGTGTCGTCTCTCAACCCCGCTTCCCAATCTTGAGGGTTGTACCCCTCCTCAAACGCGATATCAAACTTCTTCAGGATCATCGTGACCACCACGCGCATCTCACGATACGCCAAAGCCTTGCCCTGTCGATGGAATATGCACGTCAGTCAAAGCTCAATCAAAGCAGTTGGAGCTCAATGAAGGGGTCGTATCCACACATACCGAACATTGTTGTGATCCTTGGGAAAATACCTGGAGGAAAGAAGAAGAGTCAGCAAAGAGTACATGCACCCAACGCAATTTACACAGAATGCTGCCTGGTTATGAATGAAGGTAGGGTTGGAACCGTCTGTCTTCTCATTGTGGAACGTCCGCTCTATCCACCGTTCGGGCCAGAATTTATCAGGCATCGAGAAATATCTGGCATCGCGTTGGAGCGCCCAGAATGGGAGGAGAATATTAGTGCCCTCGGGGACGACCCTTCGGATGGATGAGTGTCAATTTAAAAGTCATCCACAGCCTTCGCTCAATCTTACCGTCCAGCAACGAGTACGGGTCCTCCGCCGACCTTTGGAGAGCGGCAGACGAAGGTAGGGACGGCGGGGAAAAGTCTCAACGCCTCATTACTTTGAAGCGCGAAGTCAATGTGCTGCTGCGGCAAACGAGCGGTGGGAGCCTCACATGCAGGCATTCAGATACACCATATTCTGCAGCTTTGCAACGTCTAAAGTATCCTCGTCCGCACCGAAGGCATCATCGATCTCCCTCTTCAACTTTGCGTAGACATCGGGATTCCTGAGGAGCGAGTAGAACAGGTTCGCCAATACAGAGGACGTGGTATCAGATCCAGCAATGATAGCAAGCATGATCTCCTGCGGGATTTCCGGCGGGGTGATGTTGCGCCTCGTTACCGAGTCTTCGTCCGTGATGTGGTAAAAGAGGTCTTTACTGATGGGCCCGCGCCGCTGTCGGATGTCAACACGCTCCGCAGCGAAAGAGAGCAAATGCGTTTGAAATCGCCACCCATTGGGAGCAGGGAGGCGAGACCCCTGACCCATGGAACAGCGAACGTAATGCTGCCGGCCCTGGAGAGGAAGTATTAGAGGAACGAGAGGCGAGACGGAAAACGCACTTCATTGCCATGATGATGACAGGCCACAGGTTTTTCGTGTCGCCCTCGCGTATCATCTCGAACCCACCACCAAACCTGCGAGAGTATCAGCAAATGCCAGCCGGGAGAGGTGGAGCTTCTTACGCGATGTCACCCATAAAATCAAAACTAAAACGGGGGGCGGTGAGGACGAAATAAGGGTGAAAATTGAAAGTCCCTACGTAAAGTAGCTTATCCACTTCCCTAGATCGATGGTCCCAATTTGCTGCTCAAGCCTCTGGACAAGCTGGTTCGTCCGACCCTGGATGATAGGGTCGTACTCCTTCAAAGCCGCCGGAGTAAATCCCTGCGACCAGGATTTGCGCTTCTCGGCGTGCTCGGCCATATCGAGCGTCCCTATGAGGCTGGTGGGTTCATTCGGTGGCTGGAGGGAGTGATACACTTTGAGAAGTCAACTCCGATGGACGCACGGCGAAAATCATCCACTTACTTTCCCCCTTGGGCATTCCGGGCTTGGTACCAAGGGTTGCAGCAATGGCGTCGACATGGACAACAGAAAGGACATTTGGACCTAGCGGATTTAATACGAGATAATGAAGCATTCACGCAGGTACGCACCAACGCGGACATGAGACCCGTACTTCTTGTGCAGCTCAGTGATGTACAAGTGCCTCTTTCCGGTCAACGCAACGCGGACCATCTGAAAATTCGACAGCTTGTGCAAGATGGGACCAGGGTACTGAGCCAACGGATGGAATGGCGACAAGCGGTACAGTGTGAGCGAGGTAAGGAGAGTGGCAAAATAAATGCTAAAAACAGACAGAACGGCTGTGGTCACCGAACTGAAAGCATAGTTTACAGAGATTGTAAGCGCTGCCGGGCCGCCAATGAGCAAGAGCAGCCACACAAGAGGCTGACGAGGTTCTGTAGTTTTGAACACCAAATGTGTGAGTAGCCCAAGACCGATAGCTACAAGCCTTGGATCTTCAAGCAAAGGCATGGAGGGAGAGGTTGTCGCAAGCCATGTATCAATCAACTTCTTATACACACCCGCACTCGGGTAAATCTTCTCGAAGTAACGATGTGAAGGCAGTGATTAGAAAACAAGTGATGTTGCGTAATGACACAGAGGTCAGCAATGCTGTAACGATCACCACGCGAGCCGCCCCGTCGCGTCGCGTCGACCAGATAAAGGGGAGCTCGAGAAACCCGACTCGTCGTGTACTAAGTTGTAAAGCTATATTGAAATGCACGCGGTAACCATGCGTACATAAATGCAAGCATAAATGCCAGACGCGACTTAAATGTGTTCGTTCGCCATTCCTGCAGATGGCGAAGTAATGAAAGAAGCTGGATATAGAACGTCCGCACCCTCAACATGCCCGCGTATTTCGGATGTTTGGGGGTGAGGTGAATATTGGCGAGCTTGATGATGCACTGGATGGTCCTTCCGCGTAGCGAAATTGGCGATAAGGCCTCCTCCAGCTCGCCAGCTGCAGCGTAGGTGGAATTTTTGGGAATTGTACCAATCTTCCTCCATCTCTTCGCAATATCCCCCGCTGCGCGGAGTTCCTGTACGTGGTCGTCATAAGAGGAGCGATCGTCTGAGCTATTTCCCCAGACACAATAACATGTGCTGAAGGCGCCCGCCGTTGGTCAACAGCGGGATGTGGTTGTCAATCTCACACAAGACGCGGTCGAGCACCGGGATGAACCCGGGGAGAAAATCCTTAATGATGCGGTACAGCGCTTCGTGTTTGGCGGGGTGGAGATTATTGATGTAGGGAGAAAGGAGCTTGTCCGACGCGTCCGCGGCGACGGAAAAGTCGAACGGCAGCCAGCAAAACTTTGACGAGATGGACCAGTCGACTCCTTTCAGTGAAAAGTCTGTAACCCCGGTGCCTTCGTTAAAAGCTGGAACGATCACAGAGAGGAGATTCGCTGGGATGCGGGGTTGGTCTAGGAGGTAGGCAGGGGTGCGGCCATAGACAATGCAATAGAGGGAAGGGTGGACGAGATCGAGAATCTGTGTCCGTTCAAACCCGGGGGCCAGTTTTTCTCGGTTTCGGGTACATTCTCCAGCGCATGGACAGAAATATTCAAGCGTTCCGTGACATCGTTCGAAATCAGTCGATCTGAATACCAGATTGCGTCTTAGCAGCCTCTCCGTGAATGGTACTTGGTTTCGGTCCCATTGAGGAGGATCCTCAGGACATACAAAGGCATTTCCGACCTCAATGCCTCGTTCGTTATCTGCGATCTTGGCGTATCCAGCCAGCTCCGCGAGGACATAATCCACCTAAAAAAAGAGGAATTATGAGCTGTATTAATTACGTCGAACAAGAAAATCGGACCACACCATCTTCTCTGTTATTTGCTGGTCAAGCTTGAGGTCGTTCCAAAGCCTCGTGCCGCCCCCTCGCGACGATTTCAGGATTAGACGCTTTGCGACCGTGAGGGTTTGGTGAGGATAAGTAGGACACATGTGGGAGATGCGGATAATGCGTAGCATTGGCTGCATGCAGTTTCTTTGCCGTTTAAAACCCACCAAGCACCATTAACTGGCGCTCCTCGCCCACAGCCGTGGAAGTTGTGTCTGAGCAAGAACCGCCGCAGGATTCGCCGACTCGGAGATCACCGGGAGGTGCGATGTCCTTCTAAAAGCGGTTACTTTTTTGCCCCTATGTTCTGCCAGCGTTTTTACATTTCACCGGCGAGAAGTTGGACGAACCATAACTCGGTATGTGGTTCAATGGAGCTGATCCATACCAACTGATTCAAATGTGGTTGAAAGTTGAGAAATATCTAGTCTCTTATAAACAGACGCTACAACAAAATTTGAGCTCGTTCCTCGCTTTGTTGTAGGAAATATCTCTCTTTGCTTTCATTCGGCATTAAGTAAAATCATTCCATAAGAATACACCTCTACCCAATAATAATATTGGATGCCATACTTTAGTGTTCACATAGATTGAATTTCGCGCCGTAGGCAATATCAGAATGTTGCCGCACAAAAGCCGTGCGTTCCTTCATGATATTTTTAAAATTCCCTCTCTATCATTAATTTCGTATGAATTCGTACGAATTATATAGCTAGGTTTCAGCTTGATTCATGCAAAACTCAGAGAGTTATGGGCAAATCAGTTGCGAGGATCGAAATCCGCCCAAAACAGTAATTTTCTGTTCACGCCTTCGGTACTGCAACTAGCTGCAAGAGAGCACTGTGTTGAGTCTTATCCTCAGAGTTTGCAATAACTATAATGGGTCGCATTGCGACTACGCAACGAAGGAAATCAGCCGCAAGCACGGGAATAGTGGATAATATCTTGCAATTGTAGGTGAAGTCTCTCTACGTATTATTATGGACAAAAATCTGTGGAGAAAATCCTGACAATTTGCGTGAAGGAAAAACACTGAACAGAATTCCGAGGAAAATGCCTGAACAGAGGTTGATGGAAGAAAATCACTCGAGGTTTCTGACTGAACAGAATCGGCTAGAAAGAAAAAATGGTTATTATTTGTGAACAATCTGCGCAGAGCGGAAATCCTACTGGAGTCAAATTTCTGCAACTCAATATCGAGAAAGTTGCTGGAGAGAATTCTCTGGATGGAATTCGCTGAACCAATGTCTCAGGCATGGGGTAAAATACGTGCAGGGAAAGACAGTAAACCTCGTGAATGAATTTTACTCCAGGAAAGATGCTGGACAGTCGTCCCCCATCATTTCCCCCATCAGTACCCCAATCCTCCATCATCCCTGCATCACCAGCTTCTTGGGACGTGATGTTGAGGAGAATATCATGACACATGTACCTGGACAGAAGTTATGGTGAGAAAGTAGAAGCACACGCAGCCATAGATACACCATCTGCCCTGGATGGGCAGATCATGAATCATTCCCTCTTGATTGTGTCCCTTGCCATCGACATCTTTCTGTAGGTCTCTGAAGGAACTTTACTGCTGGCATCACAGATGTGGAAAGGCGAGCAACAGCCAGAGAAGTGACATTCCCGGACTCGCACTGTATAAATATCCCTGCACTACGATCAATCTCCCAAAAGATGTCCCCCCAAACCACTGCCACGCAGACTCGACTGAAAAACATTACAACATGTTTGACCATAACGGCCAATACTTTGCAAATGTTTGCACATGCCCTGAAGATCCCCTTTTTGGAGCCCATTTGTAACACAACACAGTCTCTCTTGAAATACATTGAGGTAAGTGGCCAATCAACTTGTGGATCACCGTGAATCTCATGGCATTCCAGACTGTTAAACAAAACAAGAAAGACTGTGCTGACCTGATGGAAAAAACCCATGACTTGCTTAATGCAATTATTCTTGTTTATATCAAGTCAGATACTGGCACAGATTTGCCCCCCATTGTGTTGAAACATATTGGGAAATTCACAGAGTACTTGATATAGCTTGGAAACTCTGTGGTTGGACTGATCACTACTATTTAGAACTCTCCACAAGATACATACCTTTGTTGAAGCTCAACAAAAAGGAAGTAAAATCAACAAATTTTTCCGTCAGGGGGAAATCAGCAGCCTGTTCAATGACTGTATCACAGGATTGCAAAATGCAATTGATTTCTTCCAGGTGTGTTATGTATCCAGATAGAAGCAACTAACTCAGAGATATGGTATGCAGTTTCACACTGTCAGTCTCATGGCGGAGATTGCAGAGATGCAGGAAAATGCACAAAAAAGACACCAAGAGGTCCTCAACCTGGTTGAAGCACTATCTGATGTAACCAGCTCAGATAGTGCATCATCTGTGTGTGGACTCGATCGTCTCTGAGGACTCTAAATGACCTTTGTGCAGATAAGCGGAATCTATTCTGGCATCTACAATAGGTAAATTGTTCCAGGTCTCTCTCAATAATGGCTTCATTTATTCCATAGCTCAAACACAATTTCGATGCTACCATCAGAACCAAAGATTTTCCATGGTCGGGAGGCAGAACTTGCAGACATTCTCAGACTTTTCAATGAGGTCGCTCCCAGGATAGCAATCTTGGGTGCAGGTGGGATGGGCAAAACCAGCCTAGCAAGAGCCATCATCCATCATACAGAAATTACTGCCAAATATGAGGAGCACCGGTTCTATGTTGCTTGTGACTCAGCCACAACTAAAGTGGAACTTGCTGCACTCATTGGAGGTCATTTGGGACTCAAGCCAGGCAGGGACCTCACTCATCCAGTTGTCCAGTACTTTTCTAGCCATCCACCAAGCCTCTTGATCCTAGATAATCTTGAGACGCTGTGGGAACCTGCCGAGTCTCGTAATGATATTGAAGAATTTCTGTCCATACTCACAGATGTGGATCATCTTGCACTGATAGTAGGTGCAGATGCTTTTTTTGCTATCCTTTTCTCACACCATCTCAGATTACCATCCGAGGTGCTGAACGACCAGCCAGAGTGGCATGGACTCGGCCATTTCTTCTGCCCCTGAAACCGCTAGAACAAGAGGCTGCTCGTCAAACATTTATTGATATTGCAGACAATTGGCATAATCCGGAGGAAGTTGACAAAGTGCTCTCCCTGACAGACAACATGCCACTTGCCCTCAACCTCTTTGCCCATTTGGTAGAGATAGAGGGCTGCTCCAATGTCTTATCCCACTGGGAGGAGGAGAAAACCTCCATAATTTCAGAAGGCTTTGACAGGAGATCCAATTTGGATCTATCTATTTCGCTGTCCTTGTCAAGTCCCAGAATGGAATCTGTCCCCCATGCAGAAAGCCTCCTGAGTCTCTTATCCATGCTCCCTGATGGACTTTCAGATGTGGAGCTTGTGCAGAGCAAACTCCCGATTCCTAATATCCTTGCATGCAAAGCAGCATTAATTCGTACCTCCTTGGCTCATAGTGATGAATACAAACGACTGAAGGTGTTGGTGCCTATTCGGGAATATATGCAGAAGGTTCAGCCACCTGGAGATCATCTCATTCAGCCTCTTCTCAAACATTTTAAGGAGCTACTTGAGTTTTACAGGGACTATCATGGAACTCAATCAAGTCCTGGCACAGTTGCTCGGATATCATCAAATCTTGCAAACATCCAGAACATTCTCCAGAATGGGCTCCAACAGGGCCATCCAGATCTGAAAGATAGCATCTACTGCATATGTCACTTGAACAACTTCAGCAAGCTTATTGGCCATGGGCACATCCCTCTGATTGGCCATATTCATAATATGCTTCCTCATCTTTGTGACCATCATCTTGAGGCTTATTTCATTAATGAGTTGTTTGACTCACAACAATATTATCCAATTTCCAATCCGGAGACACTGATTGCCCAATTTTTCAAACATTCCAAGCAGGTTGATGATACAGATCTCAAATGTATGCTCTCTCATTAATATCAGCTTTTCTGTGTTCATATGGAATTTCTAGGCAGCTTCCATATTGGCATAGCAGAATATTATCAGGCATGCAAGGTAGTCTACGTGCTTGTGGAGGGATTTGTGAGAGTGGGATGAGACGCCACTGGGAGGAGAGTAACGACGAGTTTTGTGGTGTATGCGGGGGGGTTCGGCCGTCCTGGCCAATCGGGACTTCCTGGGCTGCAAGCAGGGCAGCGGGGAAGAGCGGATCGGGACAGAGCGGAACGCAGGCGGGGCCGAACCCGTACACAAGGGCCACCAAGGGTCAGAAGAAAGAGACCCAAATGTTGCGTGTGGGAAACGAAAGCGAGTGAAATGAGCACGGGTGGAGAAGCAGGTCTCTACCGCAAGATATCCCAACGAAAGAAAATCCTGTCGCATATGACAATGAAAGTCCCGAAGCAGAAAGTCGGGACCACGTGCAATGAGGTAGAGGGGATGAGGGCGCTGTCGCGCGGTGGGAGGGAAATGTGAATCAAGTAGCCCGGGATTTGAAAGAGTGGACTGGGATGAGAAGGCAAGTCGAGACAAGTCAAGATGCCGAGGCGAAGGCCGAAGCAGGGTCGGGGCCGGAGCAAAAGGAGAAAGGGTGAGGTGAGATAAATGAAAGATACGCTGAGTCTCAGGAAAGGGTCGCCGAGGGCGAGTTCATGCATAAAGCACACGAAAGCAAGAGAGAGGTTGGCGCGACGTGGGAATAAAAGAGGCAAGTTTGATGAACAACTGAATGAACTTGAAGGGAGGGCGCCATCATCCGAGCACTGGGAATACAAGTGGGCGTGGTGGAGAAAGTGCGCGACAAAGGGATAAGTGCTGGCTCATGAGAAGAACTCAAGAGTCCAGTTGCAGAGTATGATTGCGCACAGAAAAATAGAAACCTCCAGAGCGAGGAGTTGCGCACGATCAGATGGCTGGTGTGCAGAAGACCGAGGAAATCGTGATGGGTGCAGGAATGTTGGCAGCTTGGTCGGCAGCATCGCGCGAGAGAGAGGTGTTACCACCCAGAAAGAAGAGGCCCCATTGTGTGCGGGCAGGAAAGGCTGTTACTGTGGATGAGGTATGTATGCACCATTATCGCACATATACCAGGAGAAGCAATTTGGATAGAAAGAGTCGCTGGTGCAAATGAGGTGCATAATGACGTTGTACAGGACGAGAGGACAGAAAGTCGCTCTGCGGGAGCAAAGAAAATGCTGCAGCACGCACGAAGAAGAAAGAAAGGAAAGGAGAAATTGATTTGCGCTCGAGGACGAGGGGAGAATGGGTAAAGATGCAGACAGTGGAGTCACACATTAGAAGAAGGTGGGAAGAGTCCACTAGGAAGGAAGCTCTCGGATGGATGCAGACAGATAATGTTTAGCACCGTGATGTACGATAGGGAGGCATCATCCCACGAAGATAAATTGGAGGCGCTTCGCACAGGAGAATGGATGGCGCTCTGCGTGCATGAAGGAAGGAGGGCACCGGTATTTGCGAGAGTGGAAAGTACCAGCACACGGGAGGAAGGAATCAGAGGCGCCGCTGCGCACATGTAGAGAAGTGCCGTCGCGCATAAAGAGAAGTGGGAGGAGTGCAGCGTTGCACATGTAAATGGAGAGAGGCAGCGCAGGCACCGCTCCGCATGAAACCGAAGGTGCCAATGCGCGCGAATAAACGAATGGGTCCAAATAGAGGAGAGCAACATTGCACATGGGAGCAACATCCGTCTCAGATGGGAAAGGAGACGCCGGTGCGCACTAAATGAGTGCAGGGCACTTCGCGCGCAAGGAAGGAGGGTGCCGTCGTGCACTAGAAAAGAGGCGCCTTGCGCACTGAGAAGAATCCAAAGTGCCTTGCGCACAAGGAAGGGGGGCTGCTGAGCACGAAAAGAGAGGGTGCCGTCGCACGCGAGCAAATCTACGCTGTCGCGGATAGGTGATGCACCAAATGAGATCATCGAAAAGCCGATGATGTAGAAAGGTGGTGTCGCGCACGTCGGATAAGAGAGACCTCGCACAGTGAAAGAGTGCCAGTGTACAAGAAGGAGGGCGCCATCGCGCGCGAAGAGGGAGGGTGCCATCACGCACGTCAAGGAGAGTTCCGTTAAACGCGAGAGAAGGCACCATCGCACGCGAGATGAGGGCACCGTCACGAACGGAAGGAGGCTACCGTCTCGGGTGATGAAGGAGAGCACTGGCGTGCATGAGGAAAGCGGCGCGGTAGCGCACTGGGTGAAAGCCCTGTCGGACACAAGATGGAGGTCCTGTCACGCGTGCAAGAGAATCGCACATGGGAAGGATATTCCACGTGAAGAGATATGCGCAATGGTGCGCTGAGTGACAGCCCCGTAGGACGCGAGAAGAGGCGCCGTCGCGCATGAAGGAAGAATGCCGTCGCCCACGAGAAAGATATTCTACGTGAGGAAAAACACGCTGAGTGAGGGCCCGTCAGACACGAGAAGGGCGCCGGTACGCATAAAGGAAGATCGCACACGGGAAAGATATTCCATGCGAGAAGAGAGATGCTGAGTGAGGGCCCCGTCGGACACGAGAAGAGGCGCGCCGTTGCACATGAAGGAAATATCACATCTGTGAAGGGTATTGTAAGAATACGCCAGAGCGCCCCGCATATAAGGAAAGAGAAGGATGGCGTCACCCATGAAAGAGATCGCCGTGAAAGATAGGAAGTGTATCAAGATGAGAGCATCATCACACGTGAAAAGAGGGTGAAGCGACCACCAAAGTTTATAGTGCATCGTGCGAGGCGAGAGAGTGCCATCGCGTACACCCAGCGAGTCTATGGGACCTCGCCCCGGCATTACGCGCAAAGAGGGAGGGTTCTGTCGTGCACACAAGAAGACTTCCGTTAAACCCGAGAAGAGGGCACCGTCGCACGTGGGAAGAACGCGCACGGGATACAGGACATCGTCACGGACGGAGGGAGGCCACCATCGCGGGCGATAAAGGAGACCACAGGCATGCATGAGCAAAGAGGTGCGATGGCATACTCAGTGAAGGCCCCATCGGAAGAGAGAAGGCGGCGCCGTCGCGCGTGAAAGAAGAATGCTGTCGCACATGGGAAGGATATTCCACACGAGGAAGGAAGGACAATGAGTGAAGGCCCGTCGGAGACGAGGGCGGCGTCGTCGCGCATGAAAGACGAATGTTGTCACGCATGGGAAGGATATTCCACATGAGGAAAGAGGTGCGAAGGCACACTGCGTGAAGGGAACGTGAAGGCGGCGCCGTCGCGCACTGAGAGAGTCCCGGCGCATGGTGCACATGAAAAGAAGGCGCCGTCGCGCACGAGAGAGAGGCGCCGTCACGCACTGAGAGTCCAGGTGCATGGCGCACGTGGAAAGAGGGGCGCCGTCGCGCACAAGAAAGAGGGTGCGGCTGTTGCGTACTGATTGGGTTCCAGAGCACCCCGCACACGTGCGAAGGGGTACTGAAGTGCTGATGCGCGCGAGGAAAGACGCTCCGTGGCGTAGACTGAGGGTGCTGTCGCACACAAGAAGGAGGTACAGTCGAGCGCCATGCGGACCCAGGGCACTCGCGTACAAAGAAACATGGCGACGGTGCCGTCGTGCGCTGAGTCCATAGTGCCTTGCTGTTATATCCAGAGTCGAGGTCGGATGACCGGATGCCGGCCGGTCGTTCGGAAGCCGGTTACCGGAAGGAAGTACCGGACGATAACAAGATGACCGGTCGGCCTAGGGAAGACGCAAGCACCACAAAAGAGGTGTATAGGGTGAGCGTTACTATCTGGCCAATCGAGCGGAGAGAATGAGAGATAGACGTCCGGATGAAGTCCGGACGAGAGGACTCAAGGAGCCAAGCACAGGATAGGAGGCTAAGCACGTTAATTATCAAACTGAAGAATACAGCATAGTACATAGGGCTTAAATACGTAGACATACGTGTCACTACTATAAGTAGTAGTATCAAAGCAAAGTCCAAATTAGGAGATAGAAGTTTGAGTCGGACAAAGCGACATCTAAAACTGGAAGTTGGAATCGTATGGACATACGGATAAACGGGAAACGCTCAGTAATCCTTCATTGCGTAAAAACCCGTTCCGAGCGGCAACCGGGTCGACCGGTTGCCGGAAGTCCGGAAGGACGGCCGGTCGAGTCCGGCCAAAGGGAAGAATACCGGCCGAGGGCCGGGGTGTGTGTGCACGGATATAACAGTATCCCCCTCTTGGGTTCCTCGCCCCGAGGAACACCAAGATACCGGTCGAAGACCGGTTGCGTAATGCGGTGGAATTCTGCATGGTGGATGAAGGAAATGTGAAAAAAGAATATGGCTAAAATTTTGTCGCCTGAGTGTCGTGAAAAAAGACACCTGACGGGCCGCCGGCCCGGCGGCCCGAAAATGATCGCTTATGCAATTGATCGATCATGCCGTAAGTGAAAATTTTCATCTTCTCTCTTACCACCACCATCTCACCCGACACAACCATGGACGCCGCCGCCACCAACCTCGGATCGCACGGGAACGACGGCAACGGAGGAAATGGTGGAGATGAGAGGCGGCCCGGGGAAGAAGGTGCCGGGGGAGGCAGCGGAAAAGACAAGGGAAAGGGAAGATGACGCAGGCACAGGAGGAGGCGAGGAGCTCGAGCGCGACGAAAGGGCGCGCAAGGCGCTTGAACAGCGCCGGGAGGAAGTGATGAGCCGGGTGGCGGCCAACCTCGCGGCCGAGAAGGAGAAAATCCGGTCCGCCAAGGTTTTGGCCGCGGAACTCGCGCAAGCCTTGAGCGAGATGGAGGCTCTCGACGCCGCCCATCCGCGTTTCGCCCGGGAGTTGACCCCGGACCCGGTCGATACCAACCGGTCGCCAACCCCATCCGGACCGGTCGGAGATGAAAATGACCCAGTGTCGGAAGACCCGAGCGAAAGAGACCCGGGGGCAATATACGAGGAGGATGAGAACCGGGAAGGTGCGTCGCAGTGACCGGTTGTCGACCGGTACTGATTTTGTTTTGATTTAGCCTGCGAGGAGTGCGAGAAGCACCAGCTCCGGTGCGAAGCCGATCCGCCACACCGGTCGTGCAGACGGTGCCGGTGGAAGAAACTTCGTTGCACGAACACCGGGAAGGAGCGTAGGACCAACAAACGTCGGGAGGCGAAAAGGGCGAAGGAAGGTCGGTCGAGGGGCGACCGGACGACCGGCCGTGTTCGGTCGGGGTCCCGGGTCGCCCATCGTCGGTCCGGTCGCTCTGCCCATCGAGCAAGTGATGGGTATGAGCGTCCGGCGACGAGAATCGACGATCTGCGCGACCGGATCGTCCGGTTGGAAAGCCTCTCGCGCCACCAAGTGAGGCAAGAAGTGGAGATTGAGGCTGCTGCCTGGTTTGTGCACGAGGGAGTCGCCACGCTGCTGGAACTTTTCCAGCATGCGTTTCCCGAGGCCATGCCGAATGCGTTGGCCTTCTTGCGCCAGCAGTTGGAGTATTACCCTCCTGCTGGGGAAAATCCGGATCCGAATGGATTTGAGGATTTCGTCGCGAAGAAGTCCGGCGCGAAACGCAAAGTGGAAGGGAATGGTTCGGACGACGACCGGGAGGCAGGACCGAGCCGGAAGAGACGCCGGATGAAGAGGAAAATAGTTGAGGATGAGATGGACGTAGATTCGGACGTACCGGAACGCGACCGGTCGGTCTCGCGGGAGACCGAAATTCAGACGGAGTGGCCTGCCGGTCTTCGGATGACCGACTCGCCACTTTCGGACGTCGAAGGGGTAGCCGGTCCATCCGGTTTGTCGGTCGAGGAGAAGGAGAAGACGCCCGAAGAGATGGAGATTGAGGACGTGGCCGGTCCATCGGGGGACCCGAACACAAACGCAAAACCGGTCGAGAAACCGGTCAAGGTGGAGGAGGTCCCGGTTGACGTCAACCGGCAGCATACAAGATCGTGGAGGTTCCGCCGAGGTTGCCGGCGCAGCCGGTCATCGAGACCGCACCGGTCGATCAACAGACGCAGCCGGTGACGACCGAAGCAGATGGGCAGCAACGGTGGAACCGAAACCCGAACCGGTCGAGCTTCGCATGCCACCGGCCAATGTAGAGTTGTCGGAGGATCAGTTGAAAGAGTTGAGGATTACCACGCACAAGAACGACGAGGGAAAATTGGTAATCGAGATCCTCGACTCGGACGATGAAATGCCGGCCGAGGAGAAAGGGAAGGAAAAGGAACCGGATGAGGAGCCGGAAGCCAGGATGGAGATGGAAAGGCGCCGGACTCGTAAATGTATAATAGATATCTTTCTTGGAACTCTTTAGTATTGTATAATGTATATAGAATGCGAAATAAAACCGGCCGAGTCCGGATGACTCGTATAGTGTGAATCTTGAGTGAGTTTTAATGATCCGGACCGGGTTTGTTCGGAAAACGTCGGTGGAAGTTATCGATGTGTTCGGCCGCGTCAATGTCGTCCGCACTAACCCAGCTGAATTGTTCATCGGTATTTTCGTAACCGAGCCACTCGACAAGGTACCGGAGTTTCGTCCGGTAACGCCGGTCGAGCTTCGAGTCAACAATTTGTTTGATCTCGAAGTGTTCGTCACCGTCGATGATTTCCACGGCAGCCGGAGGTGGTTCCTCACGACCGGGGAATGGGTTCGGAAAATGGGGCTCGAGTTGAGAAACATGGAAAACCGGATGAACTTGGGAGAGTGATTTAGGTAATCGCACCTGGTAAGACGCAGCTGATGGTTTTCCGATGACTTCGTACGGACCAAGGAAAGTTTCGGTGAACTTCTTTGTCGGTCGAGTAGTGTTGATGAATTTGGTCGAAACGAAAACTTGATCACCAACAGAGATACCCGGATCCGGAGACCGGATCCGGTCGGCCGTCTCCTTGTACCGGTCGCGCGCAAACGCGATCTGTTCACGAAGGAACTGGTGGAGATCTTGTAAATCGACCGCAAAATCTTTGGCATAAGTGTTGGCGACATCACGTTCCGGATGGACCGTAATTGCCGGATTGTATCCCTTGTTCGCGTAGAAAGGCGAAATACCGGTAGAAGCATTCGGAGCGTTGTTGAGAGCAAACTCAGCCAAAGGCAAGAGCTTGTCCCAGTCGTCCTGTTGGTACGAACAAAAGATCCGAATGTACTGCTCGACAGTCTGGTTCATGCGTTCGGTTTGGCCATCGGCCGAAGGATGATAACCGGACGTATAGTGCATTTCCATACTGAGGAGTTCGGCGAGGGACCGGAAGAAAGCCGAGATGAATTCCGTACCCCGGTCGCATGTAACGTGACCGGGAACACCGTGTTTGGAGAAAACGTGAAGGAGGAAGAGCCGGGCGAGACCGGCCGAGGTAATATGAACGTCGCAGGGGATAAGGATGACCTGCTTGGAAGAACGATCACAAATAACGAGAATGCAATCAAACTCGCCGGAAAGGGGAAGTTGTTCAATGAAGTCCATGGATATCGAATGCCAAGGACGAAGAGGAATCGGAAGAGGCTTCAGCAGACCATAAGGCCGATGCCGAGGAGCCTTGTTGCGCTTGCAGACAATACATGACTTGCAGTACTTCCGGACGAACGTCCGGAGTTCCGGCCAAGTGTACTCTCGTCGGACGAGGGCTAGGGTGCGGTTCTGCCCGAAGTGACCGGACAGTATGTGATCATGCATATGTTGAAGAACACGTACTCGCAATGCTTCCGGAGCGTTACCGGTAACAATAGGAACCCAAATGCGCTCGTCGTACCGGAGCATACCGGAAGAGTCGATAGTCCAGCGCGAAGGTTGACCGGATGAAGCGGCAGTAGTGCCGGCTACACCGGCCGGATCGTCGGTAATGTGTGACTTGATGTCGGCGTGAAGCTGCTCAACATCCATAACGACGGTGGCTCGAAGAACGATTTCCTCGAGAAGGGAGGCTCGGAGTGACGCGGAAAGTTGATCTTGGGTAAAAATCGGCCGAAAATTTTGAGGATTCAACCGACCATAGGTCCTATCCCCCTCTTTAGGGTAGACGTCCCATCGTCTAGTTAACGCGTCGGGTTTACCTCCGAGCTTACCCGGTCGGAACCGGATGACCATATTGAAATGGCAAGGTACTCGGACCACCGGACTTGGCGACGGGTAAGTACCTTAGTCGTCGCGAAGTATTCCAGGTTCTTGTGGTCCGTGACAACGTCGACCGGTAAGGCAGATCCTTCGAGGTAATGACGCCATTGAGTAAAGGCATCGAAGATCGCCAAGAGTTCCTTGTCGTGCGTGTCGTAGTTGAGTTCCGATGGCCCGAGGGACCGGGACCGGAACGCAACCGGGTGGATTTCGCCATCGTCGCCAACGATTGAGAGGATCGAGGCGATGGCGTAGTCGGAAGCGTCGGTCTCGACAGTATCTGCCGACCGGGGACCCAGTGATGCAAAACTGGGGCTTCCGTAAATGCTCGTTTGAGCGTGTCGAAGGCCGTTTGACATTCGGCCGACCAACCCACCGGACGTCGACCGGGTGAGCCGGGTGAGCGGAATGGTGATATCTGAATAATTCCATATGAACCGGCGATAAAAGTTACAGAAACCAAGGAAAGATTGAATATCTTTAACTTTCCGAGGTAAAGGCCAGTCCACGACAGCCGTAATCTTCTCCGGAGACATCCGGAACCGTCCGGCGAAAGGATGTAGCCGAGATATTCGCATGTGGTGATACTGAATTCGCATTTCGGAAGTTTGCAGTAAAGGCCAGCCTCACGCAACCGGCGGAGTACTTCACGAACATGAGCCGTGTGATCAGCCGGATCGTCAGAGTACACGAGGATATCATCCAAGTATACGATGACGTTCACGTCCAATAAATCGGCGAAGATGGTGTTCAAGAAGCGCTGAAAAGCGGCCGGCGCGTTGGTGAGGCCTTCCGGGACGACCCGGAACTGATACGAGCCATAGCGAGTGCGAAAAGCAGTTTTCGGTTCGTCACCGGGAGCGATCCGGAGAAGTGATAGGCATGTCGGAGATCGAGTTTGGTGTAAATGCGTGCCTTTCCAGGCGCGTCGAGGAGATCCGCGATGAGTGGAAGCGGATACCGATCTTTCTTAGTGATCCGGTTAAGTCCCCGGTAATCGACGCAAAGCCGGAGAGAGCCGTCCTTCTTTTTGGCGAAAAGGATTGGAGCTCCATGACTTGAACGAGAAGGGTATATAAAACCCGACTTTAAATTCTTGTCAATAAAGTCTCGAAGAGCGGCTAACTCAGCTTGGGAAAGGGAATAGACATGTCCGACCGGAGGAAGTTCGCCTTCCGCAGTTTCGATCTTGAGATCGAACTCTCGATGAGGGGGAAGATTATAAGCTTCCTGCTCAGAGAATACGTCAGCGAAGTCATGATATTCCGGAGGCAAACCGGTGTGTCCGGTTGACCGGTCGAAGCGGCACGAGCTGTCGCTTCTTCGGACGGAGTCGCACGCAAGGTATACTGGACAGTATCCTTGTCTCGAATGATGGCGCGGTAAGCCGCGGCAGAAACCAGCGACACGGGTGGAGCGGTAATGAACGGTCGAGGCGCAAAGGCCTCAGGAGTGTCCATAGAAGGACCGGAAGTGTCCATCGAAGGACCGGGAACCGGCGAAGTCGTTACCATCGGTGTAGGCGCGTCAGCCGGATAAACCGAAACCGAAGGCGCCTCGTCCGTAACCGGAGCAACCGAAGCGGGAACCGGCATAGTAGCCGGTGGTGTCGACAAGGATAGACCAGAGGTGTTGGTTCGGAAAGTGATAGTGGCGTCCGACCAGTTAATCAACGGATTAAAGCGGTGAAGCCAATTGTATCCCAGAACCAAGTCGCAAGGAGAATCGAGACGGGTAACGAAGAAGTCCTGGAGGTGGACATCGCCGGAAGGGAACCGGATGAGTAGCCGAAGCTTCCGGTTAATGATAGAAGAGGAGCCGTCGAGATACCGGAGCTTAACCGGAGGGACCGCATACGGGACAAAACCATATAATTCGCAGATAATCATAGACAAAAAACAATGAGACGATCCGGAGTCAATGAGAGTCCGTAAGCGGGAGTTGAATCCCGCGGCAAGCGATGATATACAAGACGGAGGAATGGTTGAACATTCGTCCGGAACGGAGATATTGGACCGGACGAGGGAGGATTCAAGATCGACATAAAGGGCATTAGTAGAAAGAGTGGACGCGTTGAGACGAACCTCAGGAAGCTCCCCGGAGTCAACGCAACTCGGACCGGGAGTGAGGATTCCGAGCTGCTGTCTATTTTTTTGACTCGGAGGACTTATCGCCCTGAGAGTTCGACGCCTGACCGGATTGACCGGTCGAGGACTCGGTAGAAGCGGCTTTCGCCTGAGCCTCCTGCGGACGTTTTTACAGTCCTCCGCAGTGTGACCACTACCTCCGCAAAACATGCAGAGTCCGAGTTTCCTCCGGCGTTCACGTTCTTCCGGCTTGAGTTTCCCGTGGCTATCAAGCTTATCGGCGTAAGGCTTACGCTTCGGCTTAGAAGCGTCAGCAGCTTTACCGGCAGCGCCAGCTCCGGGATTCCCAGCCTGCTTTCCGGTGCCTTTCGCCCCGGAAGCAGGTGCCGGTGAAGGGTCTTGTTGGAAGCCCCTTCTTTCCACCGCCCTGCCCACCAGAGGGTTTTCCGGTACGGCCACCAGTACCGGGCGCATTGCCGGCACCGGCTCCGCCTCCGGAGCCTCTGTCGCGATCCCGTTCGCGCTCCTTCTCGCCTTCGCGCTTCCAATACCGGGCGTCGATGAGCCGGGCAACGGATTTAACCCCAGCTAAGGAATTGACGTAGGCATGATGTACCATGTCATCCTTGATCCGGCGAGGTAGACCCTCATAAAACTGATGCCGGAGGGCGGGATCGCCCCACTGGGTGAGAAGCGCGAGTTGGTGAATTCGATAACATAAGTCGCAATCCGGTCGCCATGTTTCATGCGACAGAGCCGGATGCGATCTTCTGCGTCCCCAACCGGATCGTGCGGACCGAAATTCATGGTAAGCTCCTGGATGAAGACCGGAAAGTTTCCGTCCCAAGTCGGAACGGAAGTCGATCATACAGATTGGGAGCGAACCATTGCTGAGCAGTACCCGAAGATAAGAAATCATGAAAAGGATTTTGTCGTCATCGGTGGGGAAATCCTGCGTGCGTTCGGCAAAATGAAGGTAGCACTGGGTGAGGAACGGGTTTAATTTAGCCGGGTCGGAACCGTCAAAGGTGTCCGGATTCCGGAGATTCGACTTTGTAGAACGAGGAGCTGTAGTTTGCCGATTCCAGATGTTGACGGCATCCCGAAAAGAAGAGAGAGTCTGAATAAACAGAGTCTCATTGGGATCCGGAGTCGGGGACCGGCGGGCAGGACCTGCCGGACCCCCATGACCTCCGCCGCCACCTCCACCACCACCACCTCCACCCGGAGGGCCTTGACCCGGTCCGGGAGGACCGGGCGGACCAGGTGGCCCCGAGGACCGGGCGGGCCTTCAGGCCGGGCCCGGAAGGATCAGTTGGATGAGGAGGTTCATCGTCGCCACCGTTATCATCGTCATCATCTCCTCCATCAGAAGGATCAGGAGGAGGAGGAGTACCGTGAATGGAAGGCGGAAGGATCGGAGAGCGTGGACGCTCATCCGCAGAATCCTCCGGAACTTCCTCGAACCGAGGCTCAAGAATGGGCCCGGTTTCCACAATAATAGGTCGAGTTCGAATCGGATGAGGAGAACGGGGATATACCGTTGGGTTTTCGGGTGTCCGGGGCGTAGTTATGAGACCCGGAACAGTGACCGGAACGACAGTAGGACGATCAGGCATCGACCGGCGAATAGTAACGCCGGGAGCAATCGGACTAGAAATGGGACCAGCCAAGTACGTGGAAGCGGGCTGAGCCGCTCCAAGAGTCTGGGCCGGAGGGGAAAGAGGAACGATTTGGCCGAAGAGCCGAGAAGTGCGTCGTGGATCACGCTGGCCACGAGCCGAAGAGGACGTGCCAGGAAGCGTGTGATCACTATAATGAGACATGAATCAGCCGAGATAGGTGAGTTTGATAATACTGTTATATCCAGAGTCGAGGTCGGATGACCGGATGCCGGCCGGTCGTTCGGAAGCCGGTTACCGGAAGGAAGTACCGGACGATAACAAGATGACCGGTCGGCCTAGGGAAGACGCAAGCACCACAAAAGAGGTGTATAGGGTGAGCGTTACTATCTGGCCAATCGAGCGGAGAGAATGAGAGATAGACGTCCGGATGAAGTCCGGACGAGAGGACTCAAGGAGCCAAGCACAGGATAGGAGGCTAAGCACGTTAATTATCAAACTGAAGAATACAGCATAGTACATAGGGCTTAAATACGTAGACATACGTGTCACTACTATAAGTAGTAGTATCAAAGCAAAGTCCAAATTAGGAGATAGAAGTTTGAGTCGGACAAAGCGACATCTAAAACTGGAAGTTGGAATCGTATGGACATACGGATAAACGGGAAACGCTCAGTAATCCTTCATTGCGTAAAAACCCGTTCCGAGCGGCAACCGGGTCGACCGGTTGCCGGAAGTCCGGAAGGACGGCCGGTCGAGTCCGGCCAAAGGGAAGAATACCGGCCGAGGGCCGGGGGTGTGTGTGCACGGATATAACACTTGCGCACAAGGAAGGAGAATGCATTCGCGCAAGAAAATGAGGCACCGTCGCGCACTGAGTGAGTCCAGGGCGCGTCGTTTGCATGGGGAGAACTACGTCGCTCATGAAAGAAGGGTGTCGGTGCATATAAGTAATTCTGGTAGCACCGAGGAAGGCAGATACTGTCGCATACAAAACAAAAGGCGCTCTCGAATGCGAGAAGACGCGCTGTCGCACATGGGAAAGAGAGCACCGTCACGCATGATAGAGTGGGGCGATGTCACCATGGAAAAGGAATCGTCGCGTACGGGAAGAAAGCTTCATCGCACATAAGGAAGGAATACCGTCGCACACGAGCGAGAAACGTAAGAAGCGATGTGAAAGGCGCCGTTGTGCACGATAGAGGAGGTGCCAATGTGCATGAGAAAGGCGTCATCGCACTGGGTGCGACGCCATAGGGAGAGAAAGAAGACGCAGTGTGCGTGAAATGCAAATGAGATAGGTGTTGTTCAAGCCCGGAACGGGATGTAGCGCAAGTGCTACATATTAAATGGCAGCATGCAGACAAAGAGTGCATGGGCACCCAGCAAATGAACTGCAATGTGAAAAAGAGAGGAAAAGGGCACGGTCAAGGAAGGTAACAGTGTGCACGACGGAAGGAACATGAAAAGACAAGGAAAGAGAAGGTGGTCAAGGATACCGTTGTGGGAAATCCTAGCTATCGCACGGAAAGCGCTCGGGCAAAAAGTGGAGTGGCGAAGACAAAACAATGAACGTGGCTCAGCACTGTGCGCAACGGTGTGTGCGCGACAGCTTAAAGCCGCGAGCGTGATTACGCGATGTCCACGAGAATGAAGAAGCGAAGACAGAAAGGAAAGGAAAGGATGCTATGAGAACAAGGGTGCATGTAGTGTGCCTTGTCGTGCCGCCAAATGGGCAGAAGAATATGTGTGTATTTGTGATGCGAAGGTAAAATGCCCAGCATCGTGGATGACGATGCAGTGGACGTGGGAAAAAGATACGAGGAGCGTACTGGAGACTGGATGACCCCATGTCTCTGCTTCGCGTTGCCTCTCCGCTGAGTTGCAAGCCATCCATTGCGGAAGGGGATGTTCGTATAGGTGGACTGAGTAACGGAGATGGTAGTGTTATCTTGTGCAACGAACAGAATACGCCTCTGCCACGAAAACGCGGTAGAAGCGCGAGGGAGGAGTGTCGGCTAGACACATTTTGTAGACGATGAAGTCGAAACGAGTCAGCAGAGGGTCCTGAACGGGATGTGGAAGCCCTGTGGCAAAGTCGGAGACCAAAAACGAAAAAGAAGCTTCGAGGACGATAGAAAAGGCGTGAAGCGCGTTTCTGAGGACGCGGCGGGAGCAGAGGAAAGGAGTGGCTGTGTAGATCTGATGTGTCTGATCTAAACAGCCGCACGAACACAAATCCTGTCTACGCACTATACTACCTTGCCTTTCACTCAGGCCGGCTCGCAGGCTCGCCTTGCCTGAGCTAGCATCAAGCTAGACCTGTCCAGTGCAATAAAATTTTGTCAAACTGCTATATCCTTGGTAATTTCAACTGGCAACACCAAACAGCATATTCAAGGATTGAACTACCTTGCAAGGTTCAACTGGATGCTGGGTTATTATTCTGCAGCTCAGGTGTATGCACATGAGTCCCAAAGACTAGCCAGGATTTCTGCAGAGCCTTACAGAGAGGCAGGAGCACTCTGCACTGAAGCTGTATGCCTGTACGCACTAGGTGACTACAAGCAAAGTATCTCTCTGTTTAATAGGGCAAGGAATCTCCTGGGTCTTTGTGGTGCATCTGGGGGTCGAATAGACCGTACAATCATAATCCATCAAGGAGAGGTACACAAGCTGAAGTCAGAATATGCGGAGGCTGGGAGTATCCACCACGGACTTCTTCAAGAGGCCTCAATCAACCGCGATCCCTATCATCATGCTGTTGCTTTACTCAATGTTGCTGAGATTGGTGTTTACATTGGTGCTCCAAAACAGACTGTACAGGGAGATATCCAGACAGCCAGAAGGATATTCAATACTAGGGAAATGCACATGGAAGTGGTGATGTGTGAAACTACCCTTGCGAATCTCTATCTGAGAGAAGGAAATATGCAGGCAGCAGAGAGCCTTCTTCAAAAATGCATCAGATTAACCATAACAGACCCTCAAATATTACCCTACTGCCTGGAGCAACTGGGTGATGTCAGTCGCTGGAATGGTTCACTTTCTCTGTCATCCTGGACAACAGTGTACTTTGTGCATTCCCTCAAGTTCAAAGAGAAGCTTGGGATCCACAAGGCTCTTCAATTTCTGGGAGATATCTTCCTTGCTAGTGATGATGAAGATACAGCAATCAGCTTGTTCACAGTTGCCTCGGAGGGATTCACCATGATGGATGTCCATCGCAGCCGAGCCGAATGCATACTCCGCTTTGGAGACATTTCGAAGGGCCACGGTGACTTGCTCAAGGCAGTGGAGCTTTGGGAAACAGCACGGCCACTGTTTGAACGGTCGTCCCAGGCCAAACAGGTTGAAAATATTGATGAAAGGCTGGCAAGTGTTGGGAAAGATGTGCTTGAGCAACACAAAAAGAATTTGGCCTGTCTTGCAGAGCTCAATGCACCTTCAGGGACTGTGGCGGAACTTGAGGACAATGTTTCTGACATCGAAGACTTGGAGGTGGATTTGAACGAAACAAAAGGGATCCAGTTGGTTGCTGTTTGAATTTTCATCAGTTATGATAGGAAATATCTCTCTCGTGTACTTGTGTTTGTGTTGTTACTGTCTGTTCCCGTAGTTCAGTTTGAAATGAAGTTGTTTATTTATTTGTCCAATGAGGTGTAGGTAAGTGGTGGAAGGTTGAGATGAATTCACACATTTTTCAATTGGATCGATTTGGATTAAACTCAGTCCATCAGACGAATCTCAGGAGGACTTGAAATCCTCTCCCTAAAGAATGATTGAAGGGCAAGGGGAAAATTTTCGAAAGGCCTTGTCTTAAGCCCGCAGCAAAGGCCCATGGTTAATTTTCAGCAAGCAATAAACAATTGTGGCAGTTACGCCCTCCGTAGCCGTCTGCGAAGCATGCAGCCGATCACCTTCCATTCTACCTGACGTTGGTTGTCGCACCTGTCGAACTTGTGTTCTGTTGCGTACGCACGCGGTGTGCCGTGCATGCGTCATCATGGCCATACTCAAGGCCCCAGGCAACACTTTCTTTCTGCGTACTTACCTCTGAAGCTAAATCATCCTTAACGATGAGGGTTTTATCTAGCCTTAGTTCATGGCACATTCAGGAATGACCTGTAAAGTGAAGCGGAAATGTCAATTAGTGAGTCCGAGTCATCAGCGGCAGTGGCGGGATCGTGGGACGGGATTGCCGATGACAGCGGGCTGTAGGCGTCACAGGGTCGGGCTAAGACTTAGCTGGAGCGGGTCGACCACATTCTACATGTTACCCGTGTTCTACAACACTCCAGGCAGCAACAGTTTACTAGTTCTTCAATTTTTTCTTCAAAATTGGTGTGGAGTTACATAAAAAATAAGAGACCAAAAGCAGGGGTAACTCGTCTTATGCAATTCAACGGATTGCCGTATCTCCCACTCTGTTTCTTCAACCGTGGGAACCCCGCTGATGTCGCTTATTCGGCGTCTCAGCAAGTACTCGGGTAACCACAGACCACGGAACACCCGCGGTCCGCAAACACATGATATTTCGCGAAAAAAGCTTTTATACTTGTGCCCCATAATCTATGTCCTCGTGTCCTCCTGTCCCCGTTTCCAGACTCCAGACTCCAGAGTGACGCAGGATCCACTGAAGAAGGTCCCGTCCCTCGACCTTGCGCAGGATTTCGTTCGGTTGCAGGTCGCAAGTCGGGGATGGTGTAGCGAGGGTCGACACCGAGTCCGCGGAATCCGCAGAGGTCGTCGTAGATGGCGCGGGGCAGGTCTGGGTAGTATCGTCATTTGTGTTGAACGATGACCAATGCAATGAAAGAAAGAAAGCACAGTAAAGGAAGTAGACTCGCCTCGGAATCTCGGAGAACAAGGGAAAGGGCTTTGAAAAAAAGTCCATTTACACCACGAACGCAAGTGCCAAACGGAGGTTCACGAACCGTTTGGGTTTGGCGTCCCGGGCAGCGGGATTATAATTTAACGCTGGAATATGCCAGTGGGCGCACGACACATGTACATTCTTTTAGATCGCGCGATGCATATGGACCTCAATTGAGAGCCTTGTACAATTGGTCTGTCGTAAGTGAATGAAGTAAGAAGTCCGAGGTTGTCAATATGGGCGCTGCGTGCATGGACCATTCGCCTGTGCTCGACGACGCCCCCCGGTCAAAAAGAATGAAGCTTTGCCAGTATTGCCGGATTCCCGGCTTTTTCTGAATCTGAATCTTGGAGACGCCATTCGGTGTCACCGTCCGCCATAGAAATGCCGAGAAGTACATTCCTCCGTGCACGACCGTTTCCGTGATGAACAAAAACCTATGCACAGAGAAGTCTACTCCGCGGAGTATGTATTTCGACGACTACAGTAGAATTTCGAGGACCAGAAGGACGACCGACGACGCACAGAGGACGGAGGATGGAGGATGGAGGGAGGACGGATGCAAGCTGAGAGACACCTCGGGAACGTGACACAACGTTACCGCAAGCCGGGTGGATGTGTGGTTGTACACGAGCGTCAGACGATATTGAATATTGAATGTGGACGCAAAGCAGATCCAGATAGCTACACCACGAATCCGAATACGCGAGTTTGACGAGAAAAGCTAAAGCTCAATGTGCGATCATAATATAATAATAATTGTCGACCCCTTGAGTGTTCATCGGGAGGGAACAAGACGTTCGATGTAACGCGCAGCGGATGTCGGGAGGATGATAAGCGGCGGTCGGCCTGGGCGAGGAAGGGGAAGAAGTGGAACTAGGAAGAAGAAAGAAGGAGAAGCAAGACAAATGGCGTTGTTCAAGGTTAAGCGGCGTACGGCAATGCTGGCCATGAAGTATGCGTGGAAAAAAAGGCGGCCGACGAATACGAAGCACGGGTGGAGAATGCATATGAAACATGGCAGTTTCCATTCGTGAATGAGCGGGGAAAGGACAGACAGAAGGCGACATTGCGATGTGGAGCGCCTTGGAAGCGAAGCGCCGGAAGTCGAAAGTCGCGAGCGTACCGGGGGCCGAAGCGGAGGAACATCAGAGGAGCGCCGGCTACAGCAATATATATACATAACACACCGCGGCCCAAAGACTGCACATCGTTGACGGAGACCAAGACCCACGAGCTCAGGCGACGTGCAGCACGGATCGACTTGGGACAGACGGTACGGCATGGAGGTGGTTCTTGGGGTGGACGACCGGAAGCCCGACAGTCGCCAGCGCATCGGCGTTTGAAGCGCAGGCACATGAGTGTTGGCTACTGCAATATATAACATACAATATTAATATACACACCCAATACACACCGGCCAAAAAGACTGTACCCGAGCACGAGTGTCGTTGGCCCGCGCGCTCAAGCGACGTGCAGCACGGACGACAGAATGGTACGGCATCGAAGTGGTTCTCGGGTGTTCACGCGCCGGTGTACGACGGAGAACGAGCTCAAAGGAAGCCCAAATATGGGATGGAGGCAGTCACCCCGCAATTGAATAGGGAGACATGGAGCTCGGACAGAAGAGCCGCCTCGCGTCCGAGATTAGGCGAGGTACGGCGGGATACGACACGGATCTCGGCGACGTCCGAGGATGTGGGGCGGCGACAAAGGTGAAGCGGGAATGAGTGGGGCAGATGTCAATTAGTGGGTCGTCATCGTCGGACGCTTATGCCGATGACACCGGGCTAGAATTGTCACAGGGTCGGGCTAAGACATATTCCAGAGCGGGTCGAGGCGGGAAGAAAACTTGAAGGCTGATCGGACGCTAGAAGTAATCTCTTTCTCGTCTCTTCTCCTCGCCTTGTAGCCAACAAGATATACTAGTGAAAGCGCAAATGCTCGCGCGGCAACTGATCATCCGATACTTTCTGATACCTTGCTGATGGACCTCTGGTACAGCGACCTATCGTGTTCCAGACGTTGCATAATTGATTTCCGAAAAAAACTTTTGAGTTTGGAAAACTTGTTTTCTTCAGATCTTAGAATGCCTTGATATGTCATACCCATATACTATACCATCATGGCAGGCCCATCCTCGAAGGAATAGGGCCATCTGTGAGCAGAAGATGCCCAGAACATAACTTCGGACCCGTGGTCCGGCAGTGCACAGCCACCACATCAATTTCGGCAACCTTTTTCGCTGCCTTCCACCATGCCCTGCGGCCGGTGCCTCACTATGTTCCTATTATGTATGGTGTTCACTTGGTACATTATTCTTTTCATTTCACACAGTTCGTGACTCACATAAACTCTTTTTTTTTTTTTTTTTTTTTTTTTTTTTTTTTTTTCCAAAATTCTGTCTTTATTTGGTCCTATGTACGCGATATACTGACGCGTCTCACACGTGCTGGATGCCGAGTGCAACTCTTTACGGCACGGCATGCCGCACCATACCTCCGAAACTGTGTGTGCAAATTAAAAATGTGCGTGCGAATCCAAGTGTGTATGAAAAATGTACCAAGTGAACACCATACATAATAGGAACATAGTGAGGCACCGGCCGCAGGGCATGGTGGAAGGCAGCGAAAAAGGTTGCCGAAATTGATGTGGTGGCTGTGCACTGCCGGACCACGGGTCCGAAGTTATGTTCTGGGCATCTTCTGCTCACAGATGGCCCTATTCCTTCGAGGATGGGCCTGCCATGATGGTATAGTATATGGGTATGACATATCAAGGCATTCTAAGATCTGAAGAAAACAAGTTTTCCAAACTCAAAAGTTTTTTTCGGAAATCAATTATGCAACGTCTGGAACACGATAGCGACCAGCCAGCCTATGGCTCCCGAGACAGACAAACATCGGGCCCGCTTGCAAAACCTAGGGGAGAGAAAAAACCCAAGAGAAATCGTCCAACCCAAAAACTCGACAAAATCGCGGACTGGGCGAAAAATTGGTCGAGCCTTTACTTGCCAAAAAAATCGCGGACTTGGCCAAATTTTTTTGAAAAAAACGCGAAAAAAAACAAAGTCCGCGATTTTGCAATCCCGACATGCCGGTATTCCAAAATCGCGGACTTGGCAAAAAAAAATTGAAAAAAAAAAAAAAGTCGAACCCGAAAACGCGAAAAAAAATTGAAGTCCGCGATTTTGGAATACCGACATGCTGGTATTCCAAAATCGCGGACTTAGCAAAAAAAATTGAACCCAAAATCGCGGACTTAGAAAAAAAAAAAGTCGAACCGAAAAACTCGTAAAAATTTGAAGTCCGAAAATTCTGCCTGGTGGGTTTGCAAAATTTGTCGCGCCGCCAACTTGACAAAAAAATGAAAATGCAAGTCAAAGTCTGAACCCGAAGTTTTGTGTGTTCCAAAAACGACCCGTTACTGAAGGGAAGAAAAAACGAAGTCAAGAGTACCGAGGGTCGCGTTGAGCAGAGCCTGTCAAAATATGAGTACATGTGCGTCGCATTATAGCGAAAACTCACCACAACCCGAGTCGCACGCAAGTCAATAACCTGGAAATGACGCTGAGAATGAGAAAAGCAGATGCATACCTAAATTTCGATTCCGCAATTGAGTTCGTGTGGAGAAGGCCGAAGCGTCTCAGCTGCGAGCTGCCAATGCATCTTGGGATGGATGGGCCGGCTACAAATTGTGGGAATGACGAGCGTCAAGGCATGGCAGACGAAATGACAGCAATTCACGCGTACATTAACACTGTACGTCATTGTGAACAATGCGAGGGTGGTAGATAGTCGTAAAAAAAAACTGGCGGCAAATGCCAGGTTAGCCTCGAGACAATGGATGCAGAACCAACGAACTCAGCGTAGAGTCGCAGGAGCAATCAGTGCCCGTGTTGACGTGAACATTTTAAAGTGCTAAAAGCGAAAGTAGCTTTTGAGAAGGTGTTTGGCGACTTGAACGACGAGAAGGACGGCGCAGTACGGCTGAGAGGCATCGAGCACGTAACGCAACGATAAGCCAGGTGGACTCGGATGCGTAGACACGAGCGTCTGCCACTATTGAACATCGAATATGGACGCAAAACAGATGCCGATGCAGGGGCGCATCACTCCGGCCCCGCACGGTGCACGCGAAAGACAAGTCCCAACGACTTTGCGACGCGAGTTGCTTGACGAGGAACAGCTCAAGCTTGATGTGCGATCATGATATTAATCGTCGACCTCTGAGTCTTCTCTCAGAATAAGCAGTCAGCGGTCGACGGTCGGCGAGGGCGAGCAAGAAGTGCAAGTGGCACAGGAAGAAGGAAGAAGGAAGACAGATGGTGTCGTTAAGGCTAAGCGGCGTGCGGCAGAGTCTGCGTGGAGAATAAAAGCGGGTCGACGTGGACAATGCATATGTTTTTGTAATGAGCTCAAGGAAAAGGACAGAAGGCGACATTGCGATGTGGAGCGCCTCGGAAGCGAAGCGCCGGAAGCCCAAAGTCGCCAACGTCACGGTACTGGGGTCCAGAGCAAAGGAATATCAGAGGAGTGCCGGCTACTGCAATATATGCACGGGGGCCGCAAAAGAGGACGAAAGACGGCACACAGTACGGCATGGGAAGTGGCTCTCGGGCTCTCTCGGGTGCGGGGCAGAGCTCACGCGGCGGTGTACGACGGAGAAAGAGCTCAAAGGAAGCGCAGATGCAATTCGACACGAGAGTCATGAGGAACGACCTCGCACCTATTGGCGTTGAATGGAGCTCGGACAAAAGAGCCGTCTCGCGTCTGAGATTAGGCGAGGTACGGCAGGGACCTCGGCGACGGCATCCGAGGATGGGCGGCGACAAAGGTGAAGCCGGTGTGGGGTGGGGCGGATGTCAATTAGTGGGTCGTCATCGTCGGACGGTTATGCCGATGACACCGGGCTGTATCCGTCATAGGGTCGGGCTAAGACATGCTCTGGAGCGGGTCGAGGCGGGAAGAAAAGGCTGATCGACTAATCTCTTCTCCTCGCCCCGGACGGTCCTTGTAATAGCCACCAAGATATAAAAGAAGAGAAAGGAGCTCGTGTGATCAACAGCCACATCACAACACAAATGGAAGATCCTCATTCGTTGCGACTGTCTCACTACTTCGACGCCTCTGCCCGCACATCCACCACCCGCGTCGACATCATGGACACTGACAACGTCCCCCCAACAGACCAGGTCGAGCAGCTGCCACTGGAGGACCCACCGACGCCAGCAGTCCCGCAGACGCCGCAGACCGCGCTCACCTTCCTCCTCGTCTCTGGCCGGCGCCGCACCATGGCCTTTGACCCCGCTACCACCGTCGGCCGCGTCAAGGAGCTCGTCTGGAACGCATGGCCCAGCGGTCCGTCTCCTCTTCTCTTCGCTTCGCTTCCCCGCTGATAGAAGCCATGCAGAGCCGGAGTGGCAGGCAGAACGGCCCCCAGCACCGTCGTACCTGCGCATCCTGTACCTCGGCAAGATCCTCCAGGACGAGGACACCCTCGCCAGTCAGTCCCTCCCCTTGTCTCTACTCTAATGCTGACCACACCGCAGAGCTCGCCTTCCCGTCGCACGTCCCCCCGTCCCCTTCCTCCCCATCAGCGGAGACAGCACCGGCACCAGCCCCACCCCCCACGATCGTGCACCTCTCCATCCGCGCATACGCCCCGCCCTCCGACGACGCCCCAAAGAAGAAAAAGTCTACCCGCCGCCGCGCCGCAACCGACCCTGCCTCTGCGGACTCAGTGCCAGGCGCGCCGGGTGCGGACGAGGACGCGGACAATGGGGGCGGATGCTGTTGTGTTATTTGCTAGCGGGGTGTATTGTGGGGTGGGTGTGGAATGAGCTGGAGTGTGTTCCCTCATTGTTGGCGTCCGTGTCTATGCCCCTGCCTCGTCCTGCGTCGACCCCGTCCGAGTCCCCGCCTCCGCCTCCCACCATCCATCGTGTCTCATCTCCGTCCTATGCCCCTCGTCGCGTGGATACGGCTCCCTTCCGCTCCTCTCTACCGCCCCTAGGCACCGATTCCGATCGCATTCCGCATTTCGCATGTCGCAGGCACGATCGTGTCGTGTCTGCGTTGTCGTGCGGCCTGCCTACGACGCTCCTGCGTTGCGATGCTACCCCAGGCACCGAGTCGTTCATCCTGCCTCCGACGCTCCGACGCTCCTACCTCCGACGTTATGACGCTCCTGCCTCCGATGCCCGATGTCTGATGCTGCGCCGACGCTCCTACCTCCGACGCTCAGACGCTCCTACCTCCGAAGACCGACGGCGATCGCGGTGGTCGCGACGCGGTCACCAGCCCGCGTCCGACTGCGTAACTATCCCCGCGAGCCACGAGCGCCGAGCTCCGACGCCGATATCCCCGTGCTTCTGTGCCAATATATCCATGCCGCTGCCCAAGTCGTCGTCGTTCGGCGCGACGTGGGATGGCGCTTGGGCACTACTCTCTCCGTCGATGACGCGACGTCCGCCCCGGGCGGCCCATACCCGGCCACGTTCACATTCACATGCTCGTGCATTATGCATCACTATCACTTCTGAGGCGAGGTTCGAAGAATCTCAGACCGAGACCGCGCATCTCCACGGATTCCCACTGCTACTGCTACTGGTGCTTTGATATTCCTTTTTCACGCACACTCCACTACGCATATTCCTCATCCGCATTTGTATAATATCCATATCCATTGATATCCATATCTTTCCTTCCTCGCATTGATCTCTTCCTATTTCCGCGTTGCACGATATATACACTATGATACGTACCGGTACCTTATCTTACTTTACTTTACTTTATACCCTATTGGTTATTGGTTATTCTCTCTCTTTCTGTCTTACCTCGTATAACGCTCTACGGTTCTCGTCTTTACATCTCTGGGACGGTTTTTTTTCTGGAATTCGGAATTTGGAATTTGGAGGAGGATATATCATATCATATATGTTATGTATGGATTTCTATTCTATTCTATTCACGACGCACGTCTTGTTTTTGGCGCAGAGTTTACTGTAGCAAACTAGTAAATTTAGCTGCTTTGACGCGAAACAGGTTTGGTGTTTTAATGCCGACGGAATTCGACAGGGTCAAGTCAAGGCGTTGTTGACAATGACAATGACAAAGACGTGCCTCCTTGATACAAACTTCAAGCTTTCAAGCTCAAGCAAGTTTAGCCTGATGGTGTTTTAGTGAACCCTAAACAACCATAGCCGCCTTGGGATGGCAGGTTTGATTGTTCGTTGGTGTCGATGTTGGTGTCGGTGTCGAGGCTGAGGTTGGAATAAAATAATTTGATGGTAACGAGTTGATATTATATTATTATTACGAGCAGGGCTTTTTTCGTGCTCTGAGTCTGATCCTCCTTACAAGTAAGTATTCAACCGCGAACCGCCTCAAGGAAAGAAGTACTGTATCGTCGAAAAAAATGACGAGGTGCCAGCTCCAGGTGGGTTTTTTTTTTTTTTTTGGAGTGTGCTCCCGGTGTGTGTGTGTGTGCTCTGACGCCCGTCGCCGAAGAGGTCCGAGTACATTCGGATGAAATGGACCGTTGAGCCGGTGAACAGGTTAGGATGTTGGATTGGGATTAGGACGCGTCGTCGCACGCTCACGCTGCGCAGCACCCTCCCACTCTCATAAATAGAAATAGAAATAGAAATACGAAAAGCGGGTATAATAATAAAAGATAGGACACGAGCGCGGTCGGTGTCAGTGGACGGAACGGGTCAGCGGGGAGGCATAGGCTGGCGTCGGAAGATGATCCGCGGGAAAAAAGAATGCATAAGGGGTGGGAAGGTCTACATAGTGTACGCGTCCTCGGGCCGGGCCGGTTTTCTTTCGAACTCGCGTGGAGGTGGAAGGACGTGGATGTGGACGTGGGATTTTTACGATTGGCTGGAACGATGGGAGGCGAAGGGGGAGGAAGGAGGGATGGAGGTTGAAGCGGCTGCCGACGGGAGACTAGCTGAGCTTTCTCAATTCTGTACACAGAAACCGACAGACCACGTTGCGTATTATCTGTGAAAGGGAAGTCCGAAATGATTCGAGGGTTCCCTGCTTGGTTGCCTGGAGGGAATTTGTCAATGGCAAAGCAAGTTGAACATCTCGCACGTGATCATGTTCAACTCCTGTGCTCGCGCTCAACGGTCGTTTTTGCACATAAATAATGACCTCCCTCAAATTCTTCCGTGTCGGATAAGATCCAGTTTCTGAATTCTTCCCTCCTGTGCTTGATACGGAGCTTATTATACTTACGCGCTGGATTATTCAACTCAAAGTTTCTGCTCGCTTGACGACTTTGCCCTAGTTATTCTGTCCGCTTCAAGTTCGCCCGGAACGCAGCTAGCCCGCTCGTTTTACTTCCTTCCGCTTTCATTTCTTGGCGGGCCCACCGGCCGGAAGATGCCGTTCTACATCTACAGTAATTGCACCCTGTCTGCCAGCCAACGTCGACGTCCTGTCTCATACTAAAATACCTGCCGCTCAACGTCAATCTCTAGTCTAATACCAACGCGCCTTGATCTAAACCCGTACCCGAACCCGAACCCGAGTTTGAATTTAAGTTTGATCTTGAGTTTGAGCCTAACTCTGCGAAAGATAAAGATAAAGATGAACTCAACGCCCGAAAGGTTCGTTTTTCTGTTTTAAATTGGGACCTCCATGGGAATTCCAATTTCACTAAGCCAAGAAAAGATGAAACCACCGAGTCCCGAGTCCGCAGTCGCTCAAAAGTCAAGAACGAGCAGGTGTCGCACGCTGCGCAGTCGCTGATAGAAATAAACCTACGCCGAACCTATTATAGGACCAAAAACAGACACAAGCGCGGGAGATGGGGACACGGAAGAGGTGCCTGGAGATCGAGAACAGCATCCCAACAGCATCCGGGTTGAAAACGGCCTCGGACCGGGCCGGTTGGTTCCTGCAAAGTTTCCACGGTTCGTTCTGCCTGATTGCCCTTTTTAATTTATGTTCTGTCAGTTGAATAACGGGAACCCCCAAAGTTGGAGGTTGACAAAATGAAATATGAGCTGAAGGGTATTGATTGTACAGTAATAGTTGAATCGGAGCCCAGCATAGATGGCGGTGCTCTCTCCTGAGCGTTCTCACTTATTTTGGGGACGGGATAGCACCCGGTTCGGTACATGCGTACGTGATTTTTTGGAGGAGGTATGAGGGTGTGATAAGAGCTCAGAAGATGGATGGTTCGACGAGCTTCGTGTGGAGGGCAGTGGGGAGAGGAGGAGGGAGAGGGAGAGGGGAAGTAATACAATATTAATGCGCATGCTCATCCGTCAGAATAGAGAACTCAACGCGAAGCGGTCGTCTCAGCACATAAATATCAAAATAATGATATCTGTTCTGCATTCCCCTCGAACTCTCCGTGTCAAATAAGAATCAGTCTCTGAACCCCTCCCCCCCCCCTTACAAAGCTTCCCTCACGCGCTGGATTATTCAACTGAAGTTTCTGCTCACTTCAAGTTCGCCCAGACCACAACTAGTCCACTCGCTTTACTTTCCTTTCGTCGACCAACCTCGATGGCTCGTACCTCGGTGCCTCGATCTAAACCCCAAACCAAGACTACTAAGGTTGAGCCCAAGTCTAACAAAGATCAAGATGACTTGAAGACGACTCCCGAATGGTTCGTTTTTCTCGCCAAAGCACCGCTTCGGGTGTGTATTTTAAATCGGGGACCTCGATTGGAATCAAATTAAGACCCCAATGGGAATTCCAGCAGGCTAAAACCACTCCGCAGTTGCTGAAAGTAGCAGTGTCTCACCTTCCGCAGCTGCAGGGTGGAAATAAACCTAGAGTATACTGAACGTATAGACCTTAAAAAGACACGAGCGCGGGAGATGAGAGTGGAATGAGGAACCCGGGAGCCATCAACAGTTGAAAAACGGCCTCGGACCGGGCCGGTTCCTGAAAAGTTCTCACGGTTCGTTCTGCCTGACGGCCCTTTTTAATTTCCGTCCTGCCCATTGAGCAAGGGGAAAAAAATGGATGTCAACAAAAAAGAAATACAAGCTGTTGATTATCGTACTTAAGTTGTATGACCGCCATAATTTTTAGCCTCTGCACATTGCGTGAGAATGAGATTCAGAATAAGACAATGTCCTTCCGAAAACGGCAGTTAGGCTGAGGTAAGTAGCTACGCCGCATTTCAGCTACATAACCCTTCAATCGAAGTAATCGGCGCAAAGCGACCCAGGGCGCTCTTGTTATCACATAATAAGATCAGAGCGGGTTCCATTTTATTCGAAGTAAATTCCTACATATTTGTGTATCCGGAGTCTCAGTCGGGGAGCAACGAAGAAGCAAATCGTAGGGTCGAGCTAAAAGTTACCATGAATATATTTGAAACAAAATGAAACCGTAGATGCAGTAGGGAGATACTATTCATAGGGCCTTTCCCCGGACGACGAACCGGAAGTGGTTCGTATAGTGTGTCCTTGTCCTCCCGCTTTCACCACACAGCTCCGTGATCTCGTCGATCTCGGGGATGACACCCCGCCATTTGTTTTCCTCTGGGCTCTTCAGAACGGACGCCCTCAAGCTGCGTAGCACGGCCAGGTCGCGTTTGGCCTCGGTTTCCGTATACGCAGTAAACAAGGTAGGAACGTTGCTGTTCAAGATCGCCTCCAGCGACAGACGCCAGGCCGCGACGTCCACCTCACCCAGTCCGGTGTTGAATCCTGCGATGAAGTCTGGGCTGTGCGTGTGGAATGCTGCGGATTCAGAAAATTCGTGGTACTGGGTAGTGTATCGCACGGAGGCGCGACTGCGTCCTTCTCGTTGGCAGTCGGTGCATGCAAGATTCAGTGGGTCGGCTCCTTCGAATACCTCTGGACCAACATAGACGATTTTGAGGTTCTTGAGCCGCGGTAGATAATGGAGGAGTTTCTCCATCATTCCCGTGCTCTGCAACTCCCGGCCTGCGGCCCCGACAATGTGGATGCATAACTTCGGGCGCGTAGGAAGGTCTGGGATCGTCTCTTCTAGCGCGCCTAGAAGAGTGAGGGGGATACTGGTCGATTCCGTAGCCAGCAGCTCTAGCGCACGCGTCGCATCAGGATACGCGCCCCGAAACTCGTATGCAGTGACGCGTGCTGCAAATTCGAAATCCGGGAAAATACGCTTGTGGAAGTCTGCCCAGCCGCTCAACTTTGAGGGCGGGATGTAGGAGGTCCGTGGATCCATAACGAGCATGATCGCTTTCGCAGACTGGCGCGCTCGGGAATATGTTATCTTCACGGCATCGACGGCGGCCACAGTGCGATAGCTAGCACAAGTTTTGCGGGTGTGGACCTCTCCGAAATGTTCCTTGCATTCCTGGGAGCACCACCAGGCCAAATTACACATTGTGCACATCTGGAAAGAGCGGCTTGTGTCGTGAAAGGGATTCCGAAAGCACACCCGGCACTTGATTTCGTAGCTGAAAGAAAAAATCGGTATGGAGCACTTCGGCCGTATGAACGACTCACGTAATGAATTGAACTGGAAATCGGCCATAAGGATTCTCATCGCTCGCATCCCTAAACATATTGCCGCGGATAGTCTGCCCAATAATGAGAAATGCCACTCGCGAAGACAATGGCTTGCTATTGTACATTACCTGTTGTAGCGTATGGTACTCAATCCTCGCATTGGTGTAGCCATTTTGGATATCGTAGTCATTGACTTTTTGGAACTGTTGACAGAGCGCCTTGTGGATTTTCCAGTCCCGCGTTTGGCAATCCTTGTCGCAATATGCGACCCGTTTGCACTTGCTGCACTTGGAAAGTTGATTATCGGGCTTAAGAAGGCAGTGCGAGCACACGAGATTCGCCACCTGCGTGCGTGTAAGGCCAACGTAGAGCTTCAAGATGGTGGTCGGAGCCATAGGAAACCTTTGTTTTCAAAACTCACGTGACATACAGCCTCGTGAGTAACTGGCAAAGGTGGAGTCTAATTTACCAAATTGTATATTAGGCATTTCCTGACGGGAATAGTTTTTCTTTTTTTTTTTGGCCTTTTATTTATGGAGGGATGGGTCGTATAGTCCGAAATATGAGCCATGTTCTACACGGTGGACGGTAAAAGCATTTTTAAATAGGTGGAGTTTGGTGAAAGTGTTGAGCATTTGAGCGAATTTCTGTTGGGGAGAGTCGGGGCAGGGAGACCTAGTTGAGAGTAATACGCTCAGTCATTCATGGTTCAAGACCAAGGGCGGGTACTTCAGTACCTGGAGAAAACCATTGTTTCTTGAAACTGTCCCGTAGGAAAGGGCTTAAGAAAGTTTCTTGTGGGAAGCTGAAAAAGATAGAAAACATATTCAACGCCGAGTGCCCAAAAAGGAAATTATGAAAAAGTTAGCGTGGCTCGAGAATCAAACCGGCGCGCGCAAACCACATCACAAAAGGCAGCAGTACCAACTAGGCCAGGGTGAGTGCTGGGACCGTTAAGTTTTTAAATCGGACCTCGATGAGGCCTCCAGCAGGCTAAGAAAAGTTGAAACCACACCGCCACTGAAAATAACGCAGAACAAGCAAGGTGTCGCACGCTGCGCAGCTGTAGGATAGAAATAAACCTACGCTGAACTTATTATAGGACCAAAAACACGAGGGCGGGAGGATGGGGAACACGGGAGGAGATCTCCAACGGCATCCTCCTCGGACCGGGCCTGTTGGTTCCCGTCCTGCAAAGTTCTCACGGTTGGTTTTGCCTGTTCTACGTCCTGCAAGTTGAATAATGATTAAAAAAAACACGAGGGCGGGAGAATGGGGAACGCGGGAGATCTCCAACGACATCCACCTCGGACCGGGCCTGTTGGTTCCTGTCCTGCGAAGTTCTCACGGTTGGTTCTGCCTGTTCTACGTCCTGCAAGTTGAATAATGATAAAAAAAAAGTCGAACATAGCCAAAAAGGAAATACAAGTGTCAGTGATTTACAGTAGTTGAATGCGAACCCAGCACGGAGGGCGCGGCACGAATCAATAACGTCTCTTTTGAGTGTTCTCACTTTTTTGGGGAACCAACGAAACCTTGCACATAATGCGGGGCCCCGCATGAAACATTGAAAACCACTAATTCAAAATGCGCTCCGGTTCCACAAAATGATTAGTAATAGTTTACCAGTGGCCGGATCAGCCCGGATCCCAAAGGGGAGACATTCGGAGCCTCCAAGTTCAACCCAAGAATTATTCAAGTTGAAAGTTGAAACCGTCGAAGACGACGTATTAGCATTCGGTATAGGCTTACATGAATTTCTTTCCGTCTCCCAATGTCTTTGCCTGGTGGCTTTATTTATCCGAAATCCTCGATTATTGGTATATATTTTGGATATCCAAATCAACAGGTGCGCTCTAGTCGAATCAGCTCCTCAAAAGTTCCACCAACACCGCTTCAGAAGCGCCCACAACCACCGGAGTCACCGGAGACCCATTGGTGACTTTAATCGTCGCAGGTTTCTCTCCTTTCGCCACTACTGTCCCGTCGTTATCCGCAGTGAATTGCTGGCCTGCGAAACGGATGTCGTCCTCGTCATTGGCTCCCTTGGGCGACGTCAACCTCGACACCTTCATGCTCGTCACGTCACCGCCCAATTTGGTCAGAGAAATAGTCGTATTTGGCCGGGCCCCGTCGCTGGGGTTCCAAAGCTGCAGATTCAACACCGCGACCTTGGTCAGCTTATCGCTGTTGTACCTCGCATACCCGACGATTTCGGGGTGGTCGTCCATGGGCAGTGTCCGGACCTTCAAATTCCCTGCCTTGCCGACGAAGTCCGCGCCGGCGACGAGCCCGTAGAAGTTGCCGTGCACGGCCTTGGGGTGACCTTTGGTCGTTATACTCTGCCATGCGGACATGCGGAAGTTGGTGCCCATCTGCATGGACACGCGAGAGATGCCCATCGACATGCCGTATAGCAGGAAATCGAAAGACCAGAGCGCGGCTCCGAGCGTGCCGAAGAGGAGGGGGTTGATGGTGTCGCCACCGATGGCGGGGCCGACTTCGCCCAGGATGAAGGAGACGTTGTGGGCCTGGGAAACTTTGAGGGTGGGGCGGAACTGATTCTCCATTTTGGAGACGGTGGCGCTGTGTGTGAGGAGTTGGTCTGTAGGATTTCGCAGGTCAATTTGTGCTTCGGTTCATTTGGAGGGGCACATCACCTTTAAGAGTGCCGCTTGCGACTCCTTGGTAGCTTTTTTTTCATTCTATCAGTGCTTTTCTTGAACAACGGTCTTCGACGTACTAATGCATCGACACAGTCTTCACATGACCGCCGTCATCGAGCTGTTTGAAAATCTTCGACCTGCAAACAACAGCTTCAACTTGCGATCAGCTTTCCACGTCAGCCCAGAACTCACAAATTCCACACTTTCTGATCAACATTAGACGCCAACGCCAGCGCCTGGTACCTCTTCGGAGTGCCTCCTAGCCCGTCCACCCTCTTTTGCAACTGCCCGGCATATCCACTGAACCCGTGTGCATAAACGTCCGGCGTAAAGCTCGGCCCTCGGTCCTTTTTCACGCACCCGGCGAACGGGTACAAATTCGGCTCGTTGCCAATCTCGATGGCGTCGAGCTGCGCCGCCCCGCCGGGCATAGCCTTCACGCACGCTTCCGCAAACTTGATGCCGTTTGGCACGTTCTTGCGCGCGAGCGGCACCTGCACGGTGTACCGCACGATCGAGGTGTCAATGTTCTTGAACGCGTTCACCCAGGGGACGCCGACGGTAATGTTGGTATGCAGTTTGCATTGAGCGAGGTTAGACGCGGGAACCGTGGCGTTGGTGGTGAGGGTGGGCGAGAAGACGCTGTTGTCCATGGAGGTACCGCCAACGCGGATGTGGACCGGGGTGTTGCCGGTGCGGGTCGAGAGAAGAGAGAGCGTGAACTTGGATAATTTATTCGGTGTGGCGACACCTGAGTTTAGGCTCGTGAGTGAGGAAAGGAGTGAAATCTGTGCACCTAGGTAGTCGGGGAAGCTCTTCCCTTCAATGCCGAAGCCGATGTAGCCTTGGGGGACAATCCACTCCTTGTCGGGCGTGGCTGGTGGGCTGAAGCTGACTATATTTTGAGCCCCTGCCCTCGGAGCAGGAGCAGGAAGAGCTGCGACTAGCGCGAGGGATAAGGAAAGAATAAAGAGTTTCATAATGTTTGTGCTTTCAGTGCCGCTTCTTCATGTGCTTTATATCCATGAGTGGTGGAGAAAAGATTGAAGAGACTTCCACACCAGCTGCCCGGCGACCGACATCATTCTTGATGTTGAACATCGAACTCAGCAACGCCCGATGTTTGACTTCGTTTCGTTTTCCGAAGTTTCGTAATTTGCTCTGATGATCTGCGTACCGCCACTGTTGGGATCAGCAGGATCTGCATCACGATTTTCGGGTGTTGCCTGGTGTTGCAGCTATAAAGCAGCTATTTTGAAAATTAAAACAATTCTCATTTTCGAACAAATTTCGTACCGTTAACATTTGAACCGAACCGCCACAAGTACTAAATTTACATCGGGCTCTGGCGTGCCGTTGACCGTCGGACGTTTCTAAGATTTAGCAGTACAGAGTCATCAGAGGCCCAAAATGCGGGGCAGTCTTTGGAGCCAGCTCCACACAGTCCGAATCTGCTCGAAAATGAAGCTTTTTTTTATTGTTTTCAAATAATTAGCTGGAGAGTTGGCATACACAGGTTGTACACGAGGATCCGCGTCGTCGAGGACTCGACACAGCCAGGCGTCTGATTGAGGTTGTTTCATCCCGAGCCCTGTCGACTTCGAATTTCACTTGATTGAATACTGGCACTTACAATCTGTGGTTGACCAAATTATTACTACTAGAACCTGGGAAGATGTTGCTTGCACTGCTTCGATGCGACACGGACATTTCGAGATGGTTGCTACGTCTTGGGAAACCTGCAAGGACCTCCGTGTTTTGAATACGTCCGCATGAGGTTAATTCCCGCAATTCGGAATAAATCGGGGGCTCGCTGAAATACATAACTACTTTGCATCCTCGTGGTAAACATACTTGGACGCAGGTCGACTCCCGAATCCATCCTGAGAAACAAAGATCAGTTCGTCCAAGCATAAGAGGGGCTGGTTACCTTTGCATATATTGCCTCCACCCACTTCATGTTCATTATGGTGTCCTCCGGCTCAACCCAGGTCTGCGGCGTTCGGCCCTGTATTTTGTCAACGAAGGCCTCCAACTGGTATCTGGGACATAATATATCCGCCGTAAGTTCAGGATGAACGCGCACAACAGACCTGTATGTCGTCCACCAATCTTCTCCTTTGGTAGCACCCTTGAATGAGTATGCCCTTTCAACACGGCGTCTTTCTCCTGAGGGCGATACCGTGATGGAATGATAGTAGTGTGGGATCAAGAAATTAAATATTTTGATGCTTCCCCCCTCACATTGGATAATTGCCGAGAGTTTGGGAATACGCGGTATGATCCCAAATAATTTAGGTTCGCTTAGGTTGGAGTGTAGTTCGCCGATAATATCTTTTTCAAGCGCAAGTGTCGCCCAGAACATCTTATCCACTTGTTTGTGCTCTGGCCGAGAAGAGTAGGGAACAGCCTTAGCGGTGAGAACTGCCGTTGGGTTTGCAGACGAGAGATAACGGAGGACATTAACAGTGTAGCCTGTTTTTTGTGAAATAAATGAAGTAAAAGTTGGTAGCTGAGTACGCACATCCAGGGTCCATGGTAGAGCCACCGCCCAAATCATAACTCCAGCGAATGTCGCCGTCCGGGGCTGTACCGGCAGGAGCGGTCAGGCTTGCTGTGATGTTCTTTATAGCACCGAGCTCTTTGCTATCTATAATGGCTTTGACACGTTGGATAGCGGGATGGAACCTGGATAAATATTGAGGCATGGGTATCGGCGTAACAAGGCAAGCAGTAACCTATAATGGAAAGCTTCAAGGACGACGAGATTTTTGCGTGTAGCGAGGGCGTAGATCTCAACCGCTTCGGCCGCAGTGTCGGTCGCAGGCTTTTCGAGTAGCACATGTTTCCCGCCCTTCAACGCCTTCATAGTCCACTCAAAATGTAGTCCATTCGGAAGCGGGTTGTAGATCACGTCGACGTTAGGATCATCTATCATATCTGCGTTGTTGAAGATGATATGAAAAATCGCGCGGAATTTATAACTGGGAAAGAATTATATAGATACCTTGATACGCAGTTGCGCCGCCGTAACTCTTCTGAAAGCCGTGCTCTTTGGCGTACGCCTCCGCACGTCTGGCATCGCGAGCGGCGACGGCATACATAACCACCTCGGGGTGTGTATGAGACGGTTTAATGAGAGCTCCTGGGGTTATTTTCGCTGCGCCGAGACAACCAAAATTGACAGGCTTGAGCTGCTGGTCCATGGCTTTGTCGTTCTTAGCTTTAGGCGGGTATGATATCTGCAAAGGTAGATGGTCAGTCGAGAAAGAATGAATGAGACTTGCGCACATGGTAAACACGGGACAATAGGCCTCCCATTCCGACTTTGCTGGGCAAGGGAGAAGGGAGAAGGGAGAGGTGTACAGTGTGGGTCCCCGCCCGGCGCTGATGCGGTACCGGCGTCCGACCTGATTCAGGGCGCGGCATTACGGTCATTCATCTGCAGTGGCGGGTGCATGATGGCCATGGGAAGCGCGTGAGCAGGTGCGAGCTGTGGATCGTGTGGATCCCGACGAGAGTGGCGTTGAAACTGAACAAGTTGAATGAATGATCGACTCGATGATCACTCGGCAGGATCAGCACCCGACCGGGCCGGGTTTTGACCTTAGTCTTGACCCCCATGGCGAAGACCGCGATTATAACAGGATCATCTTCAGGATAGCGCTTCCGTTCAATGCTAGTACTTTTCCGCTGAATCCTACTATAGGCATCGGCCGCGAAAGCGCAATTGCCTTGTCGAAAGCTGGATGGAATGTTGTGCTCACCGCTCGGCGCGCTGACGCCCTTCATGAGACGTCTCTACTTTGCGAATCGCCCGCGGGAACTTGCATTATGCTTGCGGGAGACATAACGGACGAGGTGTTTGTCAAGAAGCTTTTCAGCGAAACAATTGTGCAATTTGGCGAGCCGATTCTTGTCTCGACCGTCCTTCTATCTCATCTGCTTTGTAGGCAGGGTCGATCTTCTGTTCAACGTAAGTATTATCGCTTATTAGAATTACTATTGCGTTGATTTTGTGCAGAACGCCGGTGTCAACTCGCCTGCGGTGCCATTGGAGGAGGTGTCCCTCGGTGATTTTCTCTTCGTGGCCAACTGCGCCAAATTTGATCTTCCGGAAATAATTATAATGCCTCCCAGAGACCTTTCAGAACGTATTATCAGTAAACATCGTCGGCCCATTTATCTGCGCGCGGGAAGCCGTGAGAATCTTCAAAAGCCAGACGCCAATGGGTGGTGAGTGTGCCCATATGCTCGTCCTCGTCCAAGCTGATATATCCTCTCGGCGCCAGGGCGCATCATCAACAACGGATCCCTCTCCGCGCACACACCACGCCCCATGTCCGCCCCATACACCGCGTCCAAGCACGCAATGACCGGGCTCTCCAAGTGCCTCGCCCTCGACGGCCGCGCGTTCGACATCACCTGTACGCAGATCGATATCGGTGCGCGCTAGGGTAGAATTTCATGGGTCAGGATATTCAACTGCTTGCATAGGGAACGCAGCGACGGCGTTAACAGCACGAATGGAGAAGGGCGTGCCGCAGCCCGATGGGCGCAGAGTGCCCGAGAGTACGTTCGATGTTTCGCACGTCGCCGCCGCGGTCGTGCACATCGCGTCCCTGCCCCCGGACGTCGCTGTTCCCCATTTCACAATCATGTATGTGGCTACACCATTTCTTTCGGCATCAACTGACAGCGTAATAGGGCTTCAAAAGCGCCGTTTGCTGGGAGGGGGTGATTGTATATATGTGTCTTTCTACCACTGTCTCTCTTCCCAGTATCCGTCGATGAAGTATTGCCACTCCGCCGATGTCATTTTTGCAAACCTCTTTAGTTTTTTCTTTTGTTAATCCAGTTTTGATTTCGTTCGGCGCGGGAAGCCTGAGTTTGACTAGATCATCCTTCCCTCAAGGCTACAATTAACCATTCTGCCTCAGCTCAACTTGAGAGGTAAATTAACTGCTATTAACGAGTTTTAGGCTGCAGCCAGTGGAGTCGTCCAATGGCATTTTAGCAACTTTTTTTAGGGCTAGAGTGAATCTGTTCATGCCTATGTGTCTCGAACTCGAGAAGAGTCATCCAACAGTGGCTTTGCTACCTGCCATTCACTGCGTTCCGGCCCCCTGTAGGCACACCCTTGCCTACGTTCGTCTACGTTCGGCTACAGGCAAGGAGACATCGGCACAGCCTTGCCTACGTTCGGCTACGTCAGTGTACGTCACGTAGACCTACTTTGCCTAAGTTTGTCCACAGCCGTAGACACACCTTGGTCTACCTTGGTCTCCCAAAGCTTCGAATGTTGACCTTTAAAATCATTTATTTCCCTTCCCTTCTTTGCTAGTACCTCCTCAAGCCTTGCGCAAACATTTTCACGCCTACCAATCAGGCATGGGAGGCGTCAGAATTTAAGTTTTCGGAAGTCTTCCCGTCAGTCCTTAGGCACTCAAAGCACTTGAAACGACTCCAAATTTGATATATCACATTGGTCTACATCCGGCTATGGTTGGTCTACATCGATCTACCACGGTAGACCAACGTAGGCAGACATAGACCAATGTAGACACACGTACACCAACGGTGTCTACATGCTGTAGGCATACATAGGCAAATAGCTTTGTCTACCTGTTGTCTACACCGGTAGACATACCATGTGCCTACATGGGGTCGGAACGCAGTGATTATTTTGAGGGAATTCAGTAATTTGTGAGTCGTAAGTGCCATACATACATACCGAGGGCCCTCGAGAGCCACGCTCAAGTTGACTCAACACATCGATTGAAGTCGGAAAATACTGTATATTTTCGGACTTGGCGCTTTCATGCATGAGCTGCAAGTCTCTAAAAGTATCTGCGTAATTCAAAGCCATCACCTGGTTCAAATAGCTGCTGCGAAAACTCTCTAATCCGGCGTTCAAGCGCACGAAACAAGGATCAATATCAAACACAGGTCAAACGTGAGACGCTACGAAAACACCGAGGCAGATTGGGCCTGACATTCCTACGTGACTCCGATGGGTGTATCTGTGCGCTTCTCTCCATTTTTCAACTTTGTAAATTATGGCTCTTACAGCTTTTTAGTCGGGTACACCGAAAACTCCCACGGTTCAATTGCAATTTGCGTCGCGTGCTAGCTAATAAATGAAATCAAGGACATGAAGGTCTGGGAATTTTCATGTATCATCAGGTACTTTCGAGTTCTTTACCTGCACGAGCAAATTGACCCCAGCAAGTGCTTCCGATGTCGTGGGGCCCTATATATACTGACGCGCCTCAAAGTCTTTGTATTGTGGGAACAGTGTTGATGGTGGGTCTCTTCGGAAGGAATAGCGGCGGGATTTTAGGTGATATGCTACCGTTTCATAGACAATTTAGTCCACTAACAAGAATGGATGGCCCAGAACCAACCCAATCGCGTTGAAACTTTATGTTTTAGTTTGCTTACCTCCCACATTTCTAGTAGTAAAACGATGTGCACGGTGTATGCTTGTTGCATCAACTACAATATATTACAAGGCTTTACGAACGGTGCCTCAAATAATGGAGAAATTATGCGGGTGACGCCCGCGTCCTTGATGCAGGACTTTGCCCCACCTGTGGGCTGACCACAACTAAACAGCAGTCACAAGGGTGTCCGGGCCTTTCACGCAACCAAGAAAAAAGGAGGAGATAGCCAGTTGTTGGTAGTTCGAACGGAATAGTATTGTTCCCCGTATCATGAAAATCCATTATATACATTATCGTTCATTAATCGTCGTAGTGTAGTAGCATTCGATATGTGGTGCGTGAATCGTGATTCAGGAAAGGCAAAAAAAAAGTTTGAATATACACAACCCAACCCATTGTTCTACGCACTGAGTGTTAGCCGGAGGTAGTTGTGCCCAGCACATTGTAGCCCGGAGAATTTGGTAGCACCGTTCAAAACATCGACGCGCAGGGCTCCGCGATGTGCATCATATGCCCCCAGATTGGGTGACCGCGGAAGTCGTCGATAGTATGCATCACAGGTTATCCCCCAGGTGTGCCCAGTCATGCTGGCATGGTCGGCGTGGGTTAATGGTTGGTTAAAGTAGTGGTGAATGGCATCGAGAACATTCTCGACAGTTGCAGGATGTAGTCCCTGGCCGCGAGCAAAAATCGGGCCCCATTGCTTCTCCCAATGCATAAGGGCGGGGGAATCGGCATATGAAATAGTGATGAGTTGCGTAGGAGGGAAAATCGCAGGGCCATCGAATGCGGGCGTTTCACGCGAGTGCTGGGATATACAACGCCGTGCAGTAGAAGGAAATTGGGTGAGATCCCAGTCGATATACGGGAAATTTCCCCGCGAGCTGCAGAGGTCCGGGTTGATGTGCTGTGATCCAGCCTGCGGAGACGGCGTCGCTATGCACGGCGGCGGGAAAATCGCCGGTGGGGTTTGGACAAGTGGCGGTATGTCATCGTTGCGGAATTGCACACGGCGTTGACGCGGTATCACAGGACCGGGGCCTGGGGAATTGCTTAGAGGAACCCGTGGCCATTGACCCCACTGGGGTAAAACTGGGCGATCTTCGAAAAACAGTTGTGGGCTGGAAGGGCGACAGTACGCACTAGCTTGTAGACGAGCAGGACGTCGCGGAGTTCGCCCAAAAGTCAGTGTTGGTGGCCACGGAAAAGATGACGCCGTGGGGCAACGGCAGCAGAAGGAACGGGGCCAACACATTGTATTTGGTGTGGCCAAGGTGACGTCGTATGAGATGTGTTTGTATCACTGGATGGCGTCGACGATTTGATCTTCTATGTTCTTCTAGTGGGTGAGTTCAAGTTGCTGACGACAAGTAGGCGTGAAATCTGAGAAACCACCGCCGAGAATCAAAAGGTTTTTATAAACGGAGTGTGGTCAAAGTAGCCATTTGTTCCGGAACAAGGTTTTAGTTGAAACAGCAACTACCGTCAAGGTGGAACAAGAACATGGGCCCTTATTATTGCTCCGTCGCGCAGGAGGAGACAATCAAGAAAGAACAAGCGGCGCTGCAGTGTGTGTCACGGGCGGTCACATCACTTGATCGTATCAAGTTATCCTCCGCCCTTGCCTCCGCCCCACGTCTTGAACTTGTCTTGAACTAGGTTGAGCCAGTGTCGAGCCCCGGGACACATTTCCTCGGGCCTAGCTAGAGGCCCGAGGAAATTGAATCAATCCATTTCTGCTGTCATCAAGCTATTTAAACGAACAGCAAGCTCCCATCGATCGTTCCTGCAACTTGTCTCGGAGGTCCGAGCTTTCTCGCCTCCATCGGCGGCCGTTTAAGATCTCATGGGATTTCTTCTGTCATAAAAATACGATTATCAAACCGAGATGCATAACGCTCCACTTCCTGTCAAACTGGTCCCTTGTTTCTGGGGCTAGCCTCTCGTAGCCTGGGCTTCAGCATTCCTTAGAGGGAAAAAAACTCGGAAAATAACGTCATTATCTCAGCACGTTTATGTCAACGGTCCCGATGCTTAAACCGCACGCCGCAATGGATGGCACGGAGCTTTGGACGTACATCGAGGCAAAGCGCATTGTCTCTGGAATTTTGGCGATTAATTGTGTGATACAGGATCCCGCAGAATGGCTTCTCCCAACCCTGCCCATTTGGTTAGTCCCTTGAACAAATTTTCTGTTTAGCGACAAAAGTGCGGTTCACTCGGTGTTTCCACGCCAGGTTGATCTACATCCAGGCCTGTCAAGCTCTAAAGATACTAAGCCGACAGATGACGTCGTTCTCTTCCGACAATGAAGCTCAAGTTTCTCGACAATTACGGTGAAATCGCAAAGATTTTTTGCCTGGATCTCTTCTAAATCATGTCCAGTGTACCCTTGAATATTTCCAAAGATTTCGGTGCGGAGCTCAAGCGATTTTTGATGGGGATCAGATTTTGATCGGAGAAGTTTTGAAAAATGTCCAGCCCGTTTAGTTCTTCAAATATTCTAATTCTTGGACAGGCTACTGCATTGGGACAGATTTTCACATTTCGCCGTCGTTCCTAAGAGAAACTTGCAATTTGCCCAATGTGACGTCACTTTAGCCAAGTTTTTTTACCCCTGTTTGATTCCTCCGCAACAGGTATAAAAGGGATGGGGAGTATTCACACGATGGTTTCAGTATCACAGCGCCAACTCCTCCTTCTCTCGTTTTACTATGACTTGTCTTAGGAAGATACACGCCGCCGCGATAGTGTTGGCAAGTGTTCTCTCGTCGACCGTGGCTCTCGATGCCTGTGGCCAGATTCAGCTAGCAGTGTCCTCTGCGTCCGCAGTGTATTATCCTAGTCAGAAACCCTTCGCGTTTCTCCCAACGGCGTGAACTGACGCGAATCAGTCGACCTCCTAGGCAACTACGCCCAGGATATATCCCACTGGGCATCTTCGAGCACCCAGGCGTCTGCCTGCACAGTTGAACCGGGGACAGCCGCAGATGTTTCAACCATTGTCCGTTTTTTCACGTGCCTTTCCTCCTGTATATCTGACCTCTTGCAGATCAAGTTACTCGGTTCGACGAACACCCCATTTGCAGTGAGTCTACGCCATCTCGCCATCCATCCACGTATCTAAAGGAGACAGGTCAAAGGTGGAGGACACACCGCGAACCCCGGATTTTCCTCGACCACGGGCGTGCACATTTCCATGACGCGTTTCTCTGGCGTGACGTACGATGCGGCGAGCGGAACCGCTGCCATTGGGTCTGGTTTGATTTGGGACGACGTGCGTTAAGCTTCGATCTTTTTGGACGAGTCTAATCTGCGACGTACAGGTGTATGAAGCACTTGCACCGTTTGGGGTGAATGTCGTGGGCGGGCGAGTTTCGGGGGTCGGTGTGGCTGGATTTACCCTCGGCGGAGGTGAGTCGACATTCAATTGCTGTCAATTATGGTCGCTCAGATGGATTGTTTGCCAGGGTACTCGTGGAAGACGAACCAGTTTGGATTAACGGTCGACACGGTCACGGCGTTCGAGCTCGTGAAGCCGAATGGCGATATCGTCTCGGTGACGGCGTCTTCTGACCCGGATTTATTCTTCGGCCTGAAGGTTTTCACCCTTGATTTTCTGCGTCTCTTGACTGATGCAATTCGAACAGGGTGGCTTAAACAATTTTGCATGTCCTTTCCATGATCGCCGTATTTTTCTAATTATTTCCTCTAGGGTATCGTGACGCAATTCACCCTGAAGACGTTCCCACAGGTATGCATTTTCGAAATCGGCTTTGAACCATAGCTCAAGAATTCCATAGGGACAAGTTTGGGTAAAGATTTTCCCCAGTCAATTGTCGATTATTTATCCGTGCAGGGTGGGCTGATAACATACACCGTCGCCCATATTCCAGCGGTCAGTGCCGCCATTGCGCGGTTTGCAAGCAACGTCACCGATCCCAAGGCGGGCATCATTCCAGCGTATAACTTCCTTCTCGGTCAGGTAAGTTTGTTATGGCTGTTAGTTTATTCGTTCGTTTTGCTGATGGTCGACATTGTAGCCTGGGGTCTCTCATATAATGTTCTACGACGGGCCCACGCCTCCTGCCGGAATCTTCGACGAATTCCTGGCGATTCCGCACCTCACTGAAGACGTCAGCACAAGAAGCTTCGTTTCCCTGGTACAGTCAGCACCGTCTAATGTTACCACCGGAGCGAGGTGTGTGAACCACTCCTCGACAATCAATAATTATTGAAAAGTAAACCCCATTTGTAGAGGAGCCTTCCACACTGTCAGCCTGCTCGAGTACTCCCCAACGCTGATCGATGCGATTTTGAATGAGACAAATGTAGGGTTTTCCTTCCAATACAATATTTCTCCGAACTGACGTCGTTCACAGTTCTGGGGCACCCGCCTTGCCCTCGCTGGCGCGACGTTCATCTCGTACGACATCGAGCCGTTCCTGCCAAGCATCTACACGCACAACACCAGCCCGTCAGCTTTCCCGCCGAGCCGCGGGCCCGGGTATATGCCGCTCAACCTGTACTTCGCATGGGCTGGCTCCGCATTCGATGCGCAGTTCCACGACGCACTTCTGCAAAGCGCGCAACATCTTACGGACGTTGCAGTGGGAGAGGGACAAGCGATCACGCAGGCGCCGTTGTACACGAATTATGCGCTCTACGACACGCCGCTGGAACGAATTTATGGGACAACCTCCCGAGACTTGAAACTATCAAGGCGGCGGTGGATCCGGATAATGTGATGGGCCTGGCAGGCGGGTTCAAGTTTTGAACTATCGCCATGGATCGGGGTGCTCAATATCCTTGCTGCTGCCACTAGCGTAATCGTTATACTCGTGTTTTTCAACTATTTAAATGTGATTTTTGACTCTATAAACTGCTTGAAGTACATTTCAGTTTTCAGGTAAGTTAACCAACTTCAAGCCTTGGTTCAATAAGTTATGAACTACTAGTGGACAGGTTGAATTTTAAGTGGCTCAGACGGAACACGCCAGTGAGGGTTTCAATCTGTCCGAGCGGGACAAGGCATGAAGAATCTTGAGCTCAACAAACGCGGTCTCTATACTACTCTCTCTTACTTGGAGTCAAATATCGCATACAGTGACTGGACGACCGGGCAACCTTCGACACGACCGGGCAATCTTCGACAGCCTCGATGTCTGGTGGCTTAGGACACGCAAACATACTTGCAAAAACCGACGAGCGCGCGGCCATAACGGCTCGATAGACGCGAATTTCGCCATCTCGTCCACATTTGATATCTTGAACAAGATACGGTTATTACCTTGGATAACCGTATCTTGGGTTGCAGCCAACTCTGATCTGCGGAACTCTCATCCTCGGTTAAAGGCAAGATGCGTATTCAAACTAGTGATTAAGGCCACTGCTTCGCATGGCAGGTACGATTCCGGATTGACTGATCGCTATTTTACTATTTTTTCTTGACCGAGCTACAGACCGACAGCGATCGCCATTAATGGGGCGAGCTGGTAGGCTGGTCTGCACGGCCGGCACGCATCGGTACCATGAACTCTCGCACCCAACCCGGACGCCTCCTGTCCAACACATAACCGCGGTCTCCTTCAGACACTGCGAACTTTTCGGACGCGAAACCATTCGGGTGCCTCATACGCGCTTCGAACAAGTCCTCGATAGTAGCCATGGGCACATCACCGGTCCCATCCAGAGGGGCGAGACAGTCGATGGGGCGCTCGCGTTTGAAAAATGAAAAGTAGTCGGGTATGGTGATCGCACATTTGCGGTTGATATCGTAGATGTCCATAAAGAAGAGGCCGAGAGAAGTAGCCCCGGCACCGCCGCCGTAGAACCGAAAATTGTGACCATCCATGAACGAAGCGTAAAACACATCTGATTTGAAACCTGAATGCGGTCCTGGGGGCATCTAAGCGTAAGAGTCGGTATGTCAACAGATAGGAAAATGCGAGACGAAGAGCGTTAGCACTGACACCAATGACAGGAATTGACGGTCCATTGCAGAAATCGGAAATGATTCGCTGGACATCTGAGGATAAATCGTGATGATGTAGTAAACCGCCCATCTCTGCCTCGATACTAAACTCCAAGTTATTGGCCTTCAATAGGTCGATCGGTTGAAGACCTTCGATATTCTAAGCCAGACCAAAGCGTCAGTTTTCATTGAACGGAACAAAGCGAAAATAATAGAATGAACGAACCTGAGGTAATCCAACAAAAGGAGCCCACGCATGTATCCCACTAGTCTCTCTTGACAGACGCTCTAGTATCAGTACAGTTACTCGTGCCTCGTAAGTCTGATATAGAGTCTGTTGGTTACCGCGCTTGATACCCGGTAGCCTGCGTTATTATATAATCAACCCAAATATGGATCTCACGTGAGCAGGCCCTGACGCGACTTGGACGCGTCGAGGCTCTGTGGGGAGCTGGAAAGAGATTTTACAGCCTCAAACCTTGAATTTACCTCTGAAGACAATTTTATGAGCTGTTATGAACTGCTGGAAGTGAAGGATGGCTTCAAAAGAATATATTCCTTTGATTTTTCATGTGGTTGTGTCGGAAACATCCATTTCACCTATGAACAAGCTCTAATGGTGCCCGGTGTCTAAAATAAGGATCTCACATACTTTGGCAAGCGGTGTGAGAAGCAACTTCAGCGAGGAGGCCGAGGAACGCGTCGAGGCGCGTCTCGCTAATGATTTGTTTGCGCATGCATCCGTGATGGTTACATAATAACGCAGGCTACCGGGTAATCAGCGCGGTAACTAACAGACTAGTATCCCACGTCTTTTGACTTCGCTCCACGCATCTGGATGCTGGGAGCAAGTATGAGGAAGGTCCCTGACATAGAATAAGATAACGTGGCACCATCGAAAAGCTATCATCAGGCGAGATGGACGGAGACTGAAGAGAACCGAAGGAAGGAAAGGTCGCAGGTTGAGACCCTGCTGTCGAGGCAGAGGGAAGATGAGGATGAAGACGAGTAGAACGCGAGGACTTTCGGTGGCTCATGGGAGGGATCAAGTCAGTGGCTCACGCCGGCCGGAAAGATAAAGTCACGCCCGGTTGGACTTTGCCACTTTGGTGTTGTAACAACACCAAAGTCAACACTGTTGTTGAAAAAACTTTTTTTAGACGGGAAATTCGCCATCTTGTCCTCATTTGACGTCTCGAATTCAATAAATAAATTACGGTTATTGCTTTGGGTTGCAGCCGGCTCTGATCTGTGGGAACCCGTCATACTCGGTTAAGGACAAGACGCGTATTCAAACTCCGACGACGCGTCCACAATTGACAACAACGATTACGTAAAATGTGGGTCCAGCCCGAAATCAAAATAAGTAAGTACGTGTTTTGGCCACGAGTACCTCGCTCATCGCATTGGGCCTGGCATACGAGATGGAATGACAAGACAGCGGCATCTTTCGTTATTATAAGCCAGTTGCGAACAAAATACAACAGAAGTACGAAAACTCAATACAGTCGGACTCGGATACAAATGTTTCGTGGTACAGGAAAAAAAAAGTCCGATGCTATTTACTTTATGCGTTTTGAATCCGACGGTTAGACGGAAGCCGTCACCGGCTGCGGGCCAGGGGTCGCTTTGGGCAATTGGATGTCAAATCTGTCATATGTAGTTATGAGTCTCCAAGAAATAAAAGATAGAAAAAAGAAAGGACATACGCATCAGACCGCCACTCATCACCCTGCCCCGCGAGCTGCTCCTTCTCCGCGGCACGGTTAACCCACCCCGCAGGGTGCCCACTGTTCGGCAAGAGCGAGTCCCGCTTGCTAGCCACGACCTTGAACTGCGAACTGTTCGCCGTGCTCGACACCACCGACGACACATCGTCCTTCTTGCGCTTGAACAGCTAGCGTCATCCCAGAAATCAGTATCCTGACATATGAAGATAATATGGAAGAAACCCACCTCAGCGAGTACCTCCCGCCGACTCCCCTCATCACTCGCCTTGGCCTCCGCCATCCGGTCGCGCACGCCCACAAGCTGCCCATCGATGTACTCGAATCCCGTGCGAATCGCATCCGCCAGCGCCTTCTGGATCTGCTTCTTGATGAGCCGCGTCGCGAGCGGCTTCATGACCTTGTACAGCACGTCGTGCTTCGAGTCACGGATGCTGAACTTGAGCGAGCCGACCTTGACGCGGACGCGCGCGACGCTAAACACGGAGCTCGTGTCCTTCGACGACGTGAGGGTCACCGTGGCCTGATACGCACGCGGGGTATATGAGCAGGCGGCTCGACGAAGAGAAAGAAAAAGAGAAACGCACAGTGAGGCCCTCGCCGCCGAGCACCACATCCGCAAGGCCCGAGTCGCTCATCTTGATCGGCCCGGTCTTGGTGCGGAACGAGAACGCCACGTCCCGCATGTCCGCGTGCATCTGCGCGAACGTGAAGGTGAACTCGTGGCGCGAGGCGTCGCCCTTGCTCTTGGTCGCATACGGGCTAAAGCGCACAAAGTTGTGTGCCTCGACCTCGACGATGTTGGGGAACAGGTGCCGGCCCGACAGCGTCAGGTTCTCCACGACCAAATCAAACGAGTCGTCGGTGTACTCGACGCGCGGGATCGGGATGTAGCCGACCTAGGAGTGTAATCAGAACAGTGGTGTGGAGGAAGGCTCGAGATATATACCTTATCCACCAGCGTAGGCAGAATCACGCCCCGGACATCCTCCCACAGGTTCTTCTTGAACTGCAAGTTGCCTTCTCCATCGAAAAGCAGGTCGCGCGTGAGTCGCGCGAAATCCTGTGCGAGAGCCTTGTTGAGCGGATCCTCGGCGATGGCTTTGAACCATCTGGAGCGGAAATCAGCATCTACACGAGGAGCGAGTGGGGAAAATATACGTACGTTGATGCAGCATCGACCACTGCGTCGAAATGGCCCTTGTACTTCTCGTGGTAGAACGCACGTCCCGTGTCGCGCAGTTCGCGAGCCCGAGTTGAGGATGCAGGCTCCGTGACGTAGCCCGCGTCGAGGAGGACCTGGGAAGAAGTTAGAATGTAATAGCGGTGCATTCGGAGGGGAGATGAATACCTTGCGCACATAGCCGCCCACCTGGGTCCACCACTTCCTGAGCCCTTCGTCTTTGGCGGCATCCGCAGCCAGCACGTTGGCAGCGGCGAAGAAGGGGTCCAGAGACGCGTTCGCGATACGCTCCAGCAGCGTGCGGAGGTGTGCAAGCGAAGTGCGCAGAGAAGGATCCTGGGCGAGTGTCGCAGCAGGGAGTAAACCTTCTCCCTCTTTCGCACCCTTCCCGACTTCGCGCGCGCGCGCCGCCCACGCGTCGATGGTATCAAGGAGCCAGCGAACGGACGCTTGGTAGTCCTTGTGCTTTTGACACTCGACGATCACCTTGACTGACGGGTTAACACTGCCGTGAACAGAGAGACAAGCGACAAACCTTCTTGCCACGCCAGATCCAGCGCTCCCTGCGCTCCTCCGGGAAGAATTCGTCGGCGAGCCAAGCGCGTCCGTCGTCCAGTGCGGGTTTGTTCGAGGAGTGTAGAGACTGGATACGACCCAGCAAGCTCTTCTTGCCGTCTGATAACAGGATGAGAAATGGGCGAACAAGAGGACATGAGACGTACTCTTCGCGTTTTCAGCCTTCTTACCATCAGGAGACGGCGATGAATCGGATTCAGAAGAGGAGGTGTCGTCGGACAAAGAAGATGTCGACACAGAGGGTTCAAGTTCTGGCGATATGAGCTTGAGATCCACGCTGCGTGACACAGAGACCTACCTTCATGGAAATGATCATGAGGCGCCGGGTCGTCCGCACGCGCCAACTGCTCAGGCTTGGGAGAGATGGCTTCCGCGGCTTTGGCGGTGCCTTTGGCGAGGAGATCGCGGCCGACAGTCCCAGCATCTGTGATCAGCTTGCGCATCTCAGCGTTGGTGAGGACGAGACTGAGGAGGGTGCGCAGGTGGTGTGAGGCTGAAGAGAACGATGAGCAAGAGAGAATGATAGACGAAAGGGAAGAAACTCGCCCTCTTGCGCATCGCGCTTGGCCTTCTCCAGGTCCTCTTTCCCTTTATCCTTCTCTCCCTCCGATGCCTTGAGACTGGAAGTATCCACACCGCGTGTCTCCCAAACGAAGCGTTGGAGGATCTCGCCTTTGTTCTTCTCCTGCAATAGACCCGAGAACGTGCTGAGGATGTCTCTGATATCGCCCACGAGCTTGCGTCCCTCGCTCGACAGCTTCTTCTCGTCAACGGGCGAGCGTGCTTTGACATAGTCGAGGGCATCGGCGATCTGGGCGTTGGTCGGTAAGCGCGAACGGCGCATGGCAGCGATTGCACCGTAAAGGCGCATCTTGCTGTCGATATCGGGCTGGGGCGCGGTGCCTCGCGAGGCGGAGGATTTGAGGACGGGTGGTTCAGGAGCAGGCGCCATGGTGTGAATTTGGTGGGTGGAAAGACGCGAGGGTGGGGGTTCTGGTCAAGTCACTCTGCGCTCAACGCGACTTTTATATGGTGCACGGGACAGGGGTTGGCATAGGCGCGTCATTCGACCTCCTATTGCGGGTCGATCGCGTCTATGAGATCATCCTAGGTCGGCCATCTCGCTCAACATGTAACACACCCATTCCCGACGATCGAAATAGTGGAGACTGCCCAAGTTGGTTGGCAATTTGGATCGTATTCTTGTCGACGCGTCAATACTCGCGTGGCGAAAGACAAAGAAAATCCACAAGCCTCGAAAAGAAAATCCACGGATTCCAGAGTAAGCCTAGAGTTTCAAGAACGCGGATGTTGCGCCTGAGATGAAGAGCCAGTTGGTTGGAGACTTGGAAGAAGGAAGATCGGCCCGCCAGTTCCGATCATGATTTCAAGTATGATTTTCTCAAGTGTTCCACGACCTACTTTTACGAGCGAGCACGACTGGAGCACAAGCTCGTTCCCGCTATACCACTCATTTTGTCCCCATAATACTTTCTTTCAATCTACCACCCCTTGCACCCTACCATCTTCTAACACTCACTCTCATTCCACCAACTTCCACCAGCTTCTTCGACCGTCGACTCGGACTCAGAGCGGTCCACGACATTGTCGTTCACATCCACATCCCCGAAATCCACCCCCTACTGGACAACGTCGTAGACCGCTCCGAGTCCGAGTCGACGGCCAACAGCCACAAAGCTATTCATTTAACATGAGAACATCGCGCACCGTGTTCGCCTCCTCAAAGCGCAAGGCGCTCGAGCCTCACCTGGCGACCGAAAGAAACCCTTCACTGGCGAGCTGATCCAGGTGAGTGAGATGGCGGGCATGCTGATGCAATGTCGTAGGGGGCCTTCTGCTCGGCGAGCGCGTTCTCGTTTCTTCACTTCCCGACGTTCCATTTACAAGTGAGTCTCTCCGAGTCGTCAGGAGCGACCAGGTTTGCCAACTAACCTGAGAAGCGGTAGGCGGTCGGAACGCGACTCTAGCTCGCTAGTTGGTAAGTATTCTTCGCCATCCCATCAACTGTCTCCGTTGAAGTTCTAACCTTTACGTTCCAGGCCAACTTGGATTCTTGCCTCTTTTTTTCTTTTCCTTCGTACTTGGGCTCTGGGGGATAATCATTATGACCATTTGGGCTTTGGGTTCTGGGGGTTTTGCTTCGTACTTGGATCATTCTACCTTTGGGTTCTAGGGGCTATCATCATAGCTGTCTTACGCGGCTTGGATTTTGGGTTCTGGGGGATATTCAACTGGATTTGGAAACATCCATTTGGGTTCTGGGGCATATGATATTCGACTGGATCTCATCCACGTCCAACGGCAGACGGTTTAAACTTGGTTCTGGGGGCTCATATCGTGATCATAGCAGAGGATACATGTGGCACCGTTTGGGCTCTGGGGCACACTTCTTCGCCGCTCGTTTGGGTTCTGGGGGTATTCTTTTGGGCCTTTTCTGGGGGTATGTTTTGGGTTCTGGGGTATATTCGAATGTGTGACACGCGTTTACGAGCTGAAAGCCCGCGCGGAGAATGAGCGCCTCCGCACGGCCGGGCGGCGAAGATTTTTTTGTTCTTTAATTTCTTTTCTATCTTTTACACGGGTGTGTGTGGACACATGTGATCCTGGTTCGACTCCGGGCATCCGTTTGGGGTATTTTACTCAATATTGATATTCACGAAGCCCACTTGGCTAGTCGTACTCATCTCAGATCCTTACTAATTGCAGTAACCCCAGGCGTCTCTCCGGTGACGGTTTCCCCCACCATTTCTTCAAGAACGGATGCTGAGATGGAACACCCACTTGTCATTGAATGCTCCCCAAGTTCAAGTTCTGTTCAGCTCAGGCTGTAAATAGTTTCTTCCGCTTTACCATAACTTCCGGAGCTCAATTTCAGTCTCGGACGACTTGGAGATGAAATACTGTCAAAGCCCACTCCAATTCGAGGCCTCCACGATATATCAATGTTTCATTCCCATTCTGGATTATACCACAAGTGAAATACTGACGACTTGGATTATACCACAAGTTTCTCTTCGGAGATTCTTGAAGCCTCCGCGCGACAGGAAAGGTCTCTTCAGCATCTAACGGTTGAGCTCATAGCCAAAATCCTCGCCTTGGCTGCGTTGCATTAGGCGTCTTTCTCGCACTTGTCTCTCGTGGATCGCAGAAATAACTCCCGCTACGCGCTTGAACCACGTCTCGTTGCGCTCAAACAAACATACTCTTTCGTTCCATCGCCTCGTGTGCTCTTAGCTGGCGGCGGGTGTTGTCACGGACGTCCAGTGGAATTGGTCTGGCGTAGCCTTCCAAATATTCTCAGAGACTGCGCGAATCTCTGGAAACTTGGATGCCATCTCGCTCCTCTGGGAATCCTGTGCAGATTAAATGAACCGTTTCCCGTTTACCTGCTTTCTGTTCACACTCACGGAATTTATGGGGATGCCATAGCACAGTCCTGCGTCGAAATGGACCCGCATTTTACGCGCTCCTTATGGTGCCGCATTTTTCAATGACCTTACGCATCTGCGACTTGTGCCTCACCATTATTTTTTCGACAAGACCTTTCCCGCGGCTCACCACCTCGCCATGGGTTCTGTCAGGGTCACCGAGGAGTGAGCCGGATCGCGCGGGAAACGGTTCCTCGACCCATTTCCGCGCCTTTGCGCACTTGCTCGAGCGCGTCTAGAATGAAAAATCGCTCAAGCTTGCGGTGTTCATTTTTCGGGTGTACCCTCGCCACTGTCATCGCCCACAGCCGCCACCAATTTGACAGACTCGTGAGCTGGTACGTGCGGCGCGAGATTTTGTCTCTAATATCCTCGTTTCCGTAGTATCAAACGAGTCTTTCCGGGAATCCAACTTCTGGGACGACTGCACTGTCAGTGGGGACATACGGGGTTTGGCCCAAAAACAAACTGCGTTGTTCCTGTGACTCTCGGCATAGCAGCCGAACTATCAGAGAACATTGAAATGTGATTTTCTGAGGTTTGACTCTAATCACAGTGTATATGTCCTCCAAAGTGTAGATGCCCTCCAAAATTTACCCTCAGACAATATGGCTTCGAGGTCTACACCAAGACACTGTCGAGGCATTCCACAGTCAGCATCGGTACCAGTTGTTAACCATCTTTGAGATATTACCCGGATTCCCATACCGAATCTCCCTCATTTTTCTTCACATACATAATGCCGCGAACAGTATGTATTATGCGATAGCAGAAACTTCGTATTGTCGCATAATTGAGTCGAGTTGTGGTTTCCGAATTTCAAATTTGTGGTGAATTAAACTGAAGCGTTTAGCCATTGTCCAAAGTACACTACGAAAAGTCGAGCCAAGAGAATCGAGATGAGACAACCGAGGGTCCGGGTGTCAGGTGACCAAGTAACGTCGATCAAAGACTTGTCTCCAACGACCACGTCGTCGATGCCGCCTCGTAAACACAAAGTCGGGGGCGTAAATTCGAAGGGACGGTGAGTGAGTTTAATGAATTATTCCGTCAAGTTAGCTAACACGGCAGCAGTCCTATTGACGAGAAGACTCGGGCAAGTCATCGGAAAGCCTCCGCGAAATATTACGAATCGTAAGCCTCCTGGCCAAGCTCGAATCAGATTAATGCTTAGATGCTTCAGACACCCCGAGGTGCGCGAAAAGAAAAGGATTAAAATGGCTGAAAAACGGTTCGGATCATCGCAAACAGTATTTACATTGCCTCTCCAATTTTTTAGAGCTGAAATAAAAGCCCGGCGGCGTCAATGGGATCCGCCCAAGAAATCAAAAGGTATTACGCTAGACGAGCCCACTGGTTTGCCCGACGACATCGTGTCGGGCGCTGCCGCTCCGGCGGAACAATTGTCTCAGCCCTCCATAATGCTGCCTCGTGAACGCAGGCCCAAAGTGAGGAGTATTCAAGATCAAAGTCCCAGCTCGGACAACGATCTCAAGTCGCGAGCTACCGCACCGGCTGAAGACCTGTCTCAGCCTCGTCGCAGGGTGGGCAGGATCATTCAAGACGAGCGTCCCAATTCAGGCGAGGATGTCGCCCCGCATGCATCAACTGAAGACTTGTATTCTGATGGAGAATATGACCCGAAGGTGGAGCGGTATGCTTTCTTGAAATAAGCAACCCAGACTATGTTGACTGATAATGACATGACAACTAGGTACGAGACGCTCCGGGAAAGCCGTCGGAAAGCTTCCGCGAAATATTACGCATCGTAAGCTTGCGGCTGAACTTGAGCCAAACTGATACTTTGATTTAGACACCCCGAGGTCCGCGAAAAGAAGAGGATTAAAATGGCCGAAAAGCGGTACGAGGAAACAAAATGGTATTGATGTCGCCGCTACTGATCACGAATCTGCAATTATCCAGCGCTGAAATAAAAGCGCGGCGTCGTCTATGGGACCCGCCAAAGAAACCCAAACGAATCCTACAAGAGGAGCTTGTTTCAGGCAACGAGGTCGCCTCGCGCGCTGCCACACCGGCTGAGGCCATTCCAGAAATACTCTCCGAAGGCGAGTATGACACAGAGTCGTAAGTTTCGTTAAATTAGCGAATTTAGATACCCAGGCTAATCTTAAAGTAGCTTGGAAGATGAATATTGTTTAAGCTCGGAAGATGAAATCGCTTCGGGGATTGCCACGCCGACAGGACTTCTGGATTGTGTCTACTCATGGACTGCCTAAATCCTCGCGTACATTTTCAGGCACCCCAGGCTAGCCTTTGTACTTCCGCCCAGTGCGTACTAGTCAATGAACTTTGCCTATCGAATGAGATTAACCACCAAAACAGAATTGCACCCATGATTCCATGCCCAATGGACAGTGTGTTTTCAAAGCCTGTACGAGCAGTTGGCTGGCAACAACACTGAAAGCAAAGCCTTAGACGAGCGTCCGACCGGAGAGCAGGCCATCCGTTGCGACTTGCCTTGCCCTTTTTTCCATTCTTGGTGGACCACATGGTGGAAGAGAAGGGAGAGGAATGTCACCGTCGTCGCGAAGAATATGAGTAAAAATGTAAGATAAGCGGTAATGAAATAACGGCAGACACTGTACACGAGGACAGTCAAGGGGGGAACCACTTTTTAACTGGGAGCGGTACAAATCATTCGGCACACACCCAGGCATACTTACCTGGGACATCATGGGAATAAACAGAGTAGAGGGTGAAGAACAGTCGAGTTGAAGTTCAGCGCCGAAATTAGTTGCGGAGGAATAATATCCAGCTGATAAGATGACTAATGATGCCATATTGTAGGTATATTATATCGAGAATGTAATGCGCAAAGTGGAGCACTTACAACACGAGCACCGAAATTGTTGTAGCGTCTGTCTATGAGAGACTCCAGAGCCCAGACTCCAGTCAGAGTGAATTACAAAATTGATGTTTAAGGGTCGAAGTAACATAGATGTAATTAAAATCAATTGTGTGTTGAGGCCGCATGGAAGCAAGGATGAGTACGCGTCGCGTCGCGACCGTGTTATGGTGCTGTGTTTGGTTCTAAGGCAATCGGGCCGAATTTTGTCAGCGGAATTTGAATGCTGGTTGAGGATGTCCTCCAGCATCGACGGGCTGTCCACGTTCCTGGCATATTCCCTCGCAAACCTAGAGTCGGCCTTTTCTAGGATCCCTGGCTCAGCCGTCGTGGTCCGCTATGTCAAAAGCTCGCACCAGAATGACCCAGAGAGAACTGTCCTCGAACTTATCCTCATCGCTTTCGCGATATTCACTCTGCTGTAATCTCGCACCCGTGCAGACAGGGGCGGGAAGCATTTCATCCAATTTAATGACAAGGTAGCTATTGTTCTTGAAATCGGGGGTATTGTACTGAGACATTAGTAATTTACAGGAAATCGACGAACTCGTGGACGAATGGACCCCGGAACCGCTTGCCGCACCTCTGGATCCTGTAGAAGCATCCGATCTCGCTGCCGTGCCAATTATCGTTGGTCAAAATGGCCCAAAGCCGACACTCGTGAAGCAGCCGTCCAAGATAATAGCCAATCTCGCGAGCTACAATTTTACTGGTCTAGCGGGCAAGGAAATCATCAAGGAGCGTGCCATCGAGACCCTGCGCAAGTACGGGCTGGGGAGCTGTGGACCGCCCGGATTCTACGGGACCCTCGGTTCGTTCTTTCATTTACCAGCACAAATTCATAGTCTCACTTATTCAGATGTACACATGGCCTTAGAACGCGATCTTGCAGACTTCCTAGGCGCAGAGGCCGCCATCATCTACTCCCAGGGTTTCTCCACCATCTCCTCCGTCATCCCGGCATTCTGCAAGCGCGGAGACATCGTTGCCGACCGTGGTGTCAACTTTGCCATCCAGAAAGGCATCCAGATCTCGCGCTCCACTGTCCGGTGGTACGACCACAACGACCTGAAAAGCCTGGAGGACGTGCTGGACAGTGTCGAGAAGGAGCGCAAGAAGCGCCGGGGGCCGCTGACGCGTCGCTTCATCATCACGGAGGGCATCTTTGAGAAGGACGGCGCTATGACAGACCTGCCGAAGCTGGTACAGAACCTCCCTGCTTCGTTTATCATTGCTCTAACCGTCCCGCAGATTGAGCTCAAGTACCGCAAGAAATATAGACTCATCCTCGACGAGAGCATCTCATTTGGTACCGTCGGCCGGACTGGCCGCGGTCTGACCGAGCTCTACAACGTCCCGGCCACCAAAGTCGACATGCTCGTCGGTTCCATGGCTATCGGCCTTTGCGCGGGCGGCGGCTTCTGTGCCGGCTCACAAAATGTCATAGACCATCAGGTATGTCCCCCTGCTGCCCTAATGATCGCCACTCACCCTCATCTTCAGCAAATCAACGGCCCCTCCTTCGTCTTCTCCGCCTCCATGCCCGCACTCCTCGCCGTCCATCCTCACCAAGCTCCAGCAAAACATCCGCGTCGCACGCACGCTCCTCGACGACCTCGACTGCATCTCCGTCCCCTCGCACCCCGCGTCCCCCATCATCCACCTGCACGTCCGCAAGACCGCGCCTGCGCTCCTTCACCCCGCCTCCGCGTCAACCAGCCACGCGCTGAAGCCGTCGAACCCTACGTCCGTCCTGCCCCGCGACGCGAAGACCTGGGACTGGGACGTCGACGCGGAGGAGCGTGCGCTACAGACCGTCGTGGAGGAGGCGCTGAAGCGCGGTGTGATGATCACGCGCGCGAAGCGCCTGCGCGGGCAGGAGATGGTCGAGGCGCGGCCGAGCATCCGGCTTGCGCTGACGAGCGAGCTGAGTGCGGATGAGGTGAAGAAGGCGGTGAAGGTTGTGTGTGGGGTGTTGAAGGATGTGTTGAGGAAGTAAAGCATTTAGAACGATACAAGTATTTTACAATCTCTGGAGGCGTAATAGTTAACTTGCCGAAACGCAGCAATGACTTGAAAAGAAAGAAAAAAAGCCCAGCTAGATAACTATACATGGCCAGAGCAAGATGTTGACTACAAAATCCATTGTTGTGGAACCTCCGCTAATCGGTTCCACTTTTTAAGATCCTCCGTCCACCCTAGCAGGTACAGGTTCGAGCCGACGACAGTGAACAACTCAAACACCGGGTCGGCTGCGGTAATGCGCCGAGGTAGACCGAGAGCTTTACATCTTGCTCTGCGAGCAAGAGTGTAGATATAGAGCTCTGGACGCTGAGCCTTGTCTTTCTGAAAGGTGCAAATAATAGCAGAGGAAGACGACTCGGGCTTCAGACCTCCCGGGAGCTTGTGGAAGTGATACCAAGAACAGGGACCCGGAAAAGTCCCCAGATCTCCGATTTGTGGCGAGAAGGCCCTTAACCCGATGTCGAACAATACGAAAGAACGCGGTTCAAGGTTGTGGGCCTGGGGACAGTGTTATACATCGAGGTCAACCAAAGAAATAAGGACCCTTACTGCCTCTGCTGCTTCCATAGTGTCAATATTTGTCTCACCAACCGTCAAGAGGATTTTTGAGGTGTCGCCATCCTGGATGACGACAGCACCGCAACAGACGCCTATGGCTTGGATGTTGGGTGGAAGAGGTATGTCGCATGCATCCCAGGTAATTTGTCCGTCGTCTGCAAAACTTGCGATACTGTACGAATTGACCCAGTTGAAGTGGCCACCAACATAATTTTTGCCGCCGAAGATGAAAAGCTGTTTTCCGATGACAACGAGGAGCGAATCGACGCGTGCAGTCACTTGTCCACCTGTGATGTCCAGAACCCACCACCGTTTTCTTTCGACATCGATTGCCAACATCTCGTTAGAGACGGCCCAAGGTCATTCGTGTCCGTCCCATTGATCTGTCCTCCGAAGAGGAGAAGGAGGCGCTGGCCGGACGCCGGCACCTTGAAGAAAGCCATCGCTCCTCCGTACCTCGAAGGAAGCTGTTGTGGATTTTCCGGGGAACCGAGTGGAAGTGAAAGAAATTGAATTTTTTTCTGTAAAAATTTGATTCAGATATAGGAATGGGTGCGTTGGCGTCGAATTCTCGCACTGTGATGTTGTTCCACCTCTGTTTGAGGATGTTCAATGCGTAGATCTCTGATGCGCGTTCAGAATCCTGGTATCAGTGGTAAGTGTTGAAAAATATGATCCCATTTTCGGGATCTATGGGGAACTTCGTAAGGTGGAGCGTCGCCTTTCAATTTTTCAATCAAGAAGTTCAACGGCAGAGAATCTGCTTCATCTTCCTTCTTCACTGCCACCACATCGTCATGGTGTTCAACTTTAACCTTTCGGCCGGTGCGGGAAGGGGATCGGATGGGGCCCATGGCTTTTGGGAGTTAAGAGCAAGTTCGAAGTGATTTTGATGGGTGTTCGGAACAACCCGAAATATCCCTTCGGCTTTCAGCCAGGACTCAAGGATATGAGCGGGCCATCTCTTCAGCAATTGACTTTACAGACTCCGCAAGTCTGCGACGAGTCAATGAGGAAATAACAACTAGTTTCAGAGCAAAATACTCCTCAGAATAAAGAGGGTTCAAAGGGTTGACAACAGGATAAACTAGCTTGAAACTAATCCGCTCCTGCCATGGCAAACAGCGTCTTTCGATCGCCGGACTCTTCCACCAATGCACGTAGCTTCCCATCCTTGATTTTCAACAGTTCTCTGGGCTGTCGAACTCGACCTGGGAAGTCATTGAGACGTATAGCAGGTGGAAGTACGGTACAACTCACGATACGTCCTGCATCAAGGACCATCTGCATTGGAACGCATCAGCACAACATATTCCAAACGCAATATAAGACGCGTACGATTTATCGGCGTCCATGATTGTCTGCAATCTGTGGGCCACGGTAATTAAAGAGACGTCTCCACCCAATTCTTGACGAAGAGAATTCTGGATGATTGAATCCGTTTTGTAATCTTGACAGACGAATAAGTGTTACGAGCAAGCCGGGTATTACGAAGACGTTTACCGATAGCAGAGGTCGCTGTTTCGACGCGAATAAGACAAAATATATGTTTCAGAGGTAGAAAACTGACCTTCATCCAGTATCAAAATCTTACTCTTTCGAACAATGGCTCTAGACATATACTTAGCACGATGCCAATGAGTGGGCAGATTACGACTTCACCTTGCCAAAGCAAATATCTGCCTCTGTCCAACTGAGGAGGAGGAAGGAAGACATATCAACACAGTGTTCCATTGAGGAACGAGGGGCACTGTACCTGAGAGATTGGTCCCGCCGGTAGAAATGGCGCTGTCCAAGGTTATTCGGCCCTCATCCATTTCGCTTTGAAGAGCAAAGAGACCGGCGGCGCGCAGAGCATAGTTCAGCTCGGCATCATCATATTGACCGAAAGGATCAAGGTTCGCTCGCAACGAACCGCTGAGCAGCTCAGGCTGAGAAGATAATCATCAATGAGTAAGGATCAGTCAAATGTCCTTGGCGGTGGCACTGACGACTTGTGGAATAATAGTAATGCTGGAACGCAGCGCATCCAAATTCAACTCCGAGGTCTCGAGTCCGTCATAGACTACCGAACCTCGGTTAAAATGCATCTCAGAAGTGAGAGCGTTAAGGAGCTCTGCCAACCAATTAGCTCTTCTTTCGGCTGCAGAGCGAAACGAAGTACCTTTCCGGAACCGGTACGCCCAACTACGCATCGATTGAAAAATAAGTTGCCAAGTCAACAAGTGAGATAGAAGTGCTTACCAATGCCAACCCGTTCTCCAGACCTGATATGGAACGAGATATCATGCAAAACCTTTGGGCCGTCTTCAGAGTATCTAGCTGAAAGGCGCTCCACTCGAAGATCTCCGCTGGCGGGCCAATACGCTGGTGGTTTTCCCGCTTCTGTAGCGGGTTTTTCGTGCTCGATATCGATATATCCTTGGATCCGCTCAAGACTAGAAAACGTGAGCTCTGTTCGAGGGTGAATTCATACAATTTCACCTATTGCCTGGTGCGAGATGTGAGTGAGAATGAGTGGGTGTGCGACTCAATTATTATGTACCTTGCACTTCGAATTCGTTGGTCACTCTCACCTATGGACAATCTACGTCAGTAAAAGAAAGTACTGGGATCCGATGGATACTCACGGCCCACAAAAGCATCTCTGCGGAGGAATCATTAGCCGACGAAATCGGAGCAAGACGAGAAGGACATGACTCAACGGGTAAACGTGACTGCCATGTTTATGAGGAATCCAGCGTCTCCTGCTTTGCTGTGGTTGATGTAGATGAGATATGCTGCAAGACCTGCAGAAAAATTGAGCCCAAGATGTCAACGCGCACGGAGACCCATCTGTTTTATCGTTAATTCAAAGGGAAATAAGAAAACAGGGGAAGAGGCACCGGTTCAAGTTGTAATAATTTCTGGCAGCCCTCGTATATTTGTCGATTCTGGCCAGCGACTCGGTACTGAATTTGGATTGTGCTCCAAATGCACGGATCGAAACTAAATAGGGTTGTTAATGACGATCACCAGGAGTTGGCTGTGAAGTACCCAGCCCAGCGATAGCCGCGCCGAAACTTGAACGACTGTTAACAGATACAAGCATCAAGAGTGAAAGCCATACTGCGCAAGAACCGGCGCCCGATTGTTTGACATCAATCGCTTCACTGGCAACTGACCCGCAATGTAGATCTGTCCAAGCCAAGCCCCCAGTACGCCGACGAGTGCGCCTGGGAAGAAAAAAACGGGAATGTATATGATAACGGCGAAAAATTTGACCTTTGCCACTTTTTCAGTCCTTTTTTTTCCAAAGAAAAAAAGATGTTCGCACCATCATGGCGACGAGCATGGCTGTAAGAGGCCAGAATTGGTTAGCGAGGGAGTCGTCAACGGCCCTCACATCGTTCGTTACACGGGCAATGATACGGGATGTTGGGGTGACGTCAAGCCATCTAACAGCGCGAAAAAATCAAGGAATGCTTCAAAAGATAAAATAGAAAACAGCGAACCTCAACGGCGCAGTGAGCACTGAGTTGATGAGGTTTTTATGGATCACCTTCGACGCTCTCAACTGTCCAAACACAAGGTAGATGAATACAATAGCAAGAGCAGTGCTCGAGATGAAAACGATTGCGACTGTATGCTTTCAGAAGACAAAAACATGGCAGGAACGAAAAGCCAACCGAATATGGACAGATTGCTATGAAACAATCAGCAGTCGAATACGTTCGTTGTTTGGAAACAAACTCACAAAACGACATCCACCTCTTCTGCAGGACGATCGTCATACTGCTTTGCCCAGTAACCCAACTGCCAGGTCCTCAGCGCGACGAAAGATTGGTTGAAAATAAGGCCGCCAAAGAAAAAGGTGAAGAAGAAGAGCGGATATTTGCCGCCCATGGCAAGGAAATACATTTTTACTGGATAGGGAAATCAGCATACTGGCGTTCGAATAGAATAGTGGTGAAGACGAACAAGAAGAGGCGCTAACATGTCCCACTTGAATTTCCTCCGCCACGATGAGCTTCCCATCTGCAGGCTTGGAAACTGGGTCCTCGGCGTCAATTTTTTGCTGTGTCTTTTTCAGGGCCTGTTCGTCCTTGCGGATTTGAGCCGCTAAGGAACCACGCTTCGTTATTTCTGACATGGTGCCCTGACTCTGAATCCGGCCATCCGACCCGAATGTAACTACGAAGTCGGCAATTGGGCGCGCCAACGCGACATTGTGTGTTACAAGGATGACCGTTCGATTTTCTGGTTGGATCGTTTAGCGTGGGAAGGCTATTTTGATTAACACAGCCACGTACCGATCAAATCACCAGCAAAGCACTTTTCAATAATCCATTGTGCGGTGTGAACGCTGTAGGTAGATTAGTAAATTCACGAAGAAAATAAAAGTGGGACTTGCTCAAGCGCTGCGAGGACATCGTCAAGCAGTAAAATACTCGCTTTTGAATACACGGCGCGGGCCAGCGTGAGGCGTGCTTTTTGACCTCCCGAGAGTGTTAAACCTGAGAAGAGATCAGGGAGATAGAAGAAAGAAAAGAAAAGAAAAAAACTAAAGACCTTTCTCGCCGACCTCAGTTTGGTCCCCAGCTTGAAACAGACCGAGATCGGGCTCCAAGGCGCACTGGTACAAAACTTTCTTGTAACGTTCCTCCTCAAATGGAGTATCAAAAATGATGTTGGAACGAATTGTCTCGTTGAGCACCCAGGACTCTTGCGCTGCATAGGCAACACCGGAGTCTCGCGGGAGATTATACCACGAATCTGGGGACGATGGAATCCAGTGCATCTCCCCTTGGAATCATATCAATACTATCCGATCACGGAAAAGATAGACCCACCCAACAGTGCCATGAGAAGCGAAGTTTTGCCTGTCGCGAATAAGGATTGCGATTTCCAAACAAAAAATAATTCAATCCGCACCAGATCCAGTTGGTCCGATCACCAAATTAATTCGACCCTTCTCAAACAGCACTTCCCCGTCGATTTTCAAGAGGAATTGGCGCTGTGAGCGCGTGAGCGATCCGTCGGACTCTTTGGACCATGAGAATGTGGCGTTGCGGAAGCCAATCCGTTCATCTGTCGATGGATCAGGCACGAAGAGGGCCGGGGTTCCTTTCTCGTCAAAGGCATCCAATAACTCGGCCTGCGTCAAGTTAGAATTGGCGTTGGCTCGCAAGTTTACGACCCACTTTTTGCAAAAAGTCGTTCACACGATCCAGCTGGCGAAATACATTAACCTGTCGAAAGTGTACGACAAATGGGAGTAAACTTACCGAAACCTTCCCTGTCATGAGGTTGTTCAGCCACCCTGTGATCTGAAAGGTGACGCTCAGTAGATGTAAAATCAACTGGACGGAGTAGTACTTGAGCAATGCTGTCCCTGGGGAGTCTATAGTCAGTAGTGAAAACGGGAACTGGGGCTGGTGAAAATACCTCAAGAAATCGAACACGGTCATACTCGAGAATACCTTCGACGCATTAAGAGGTTGGTGCATAATCAATGTCTTTGCAAAGTCAGCTAGGAAATTACAGAGTTTGGAATACACCGACACTAAAAGTCATTCAGAATGCATATCAAATTTAAGAAGGAGTCTTACTAGGTGGCATATGTGACGGTCATTGTGACAACCTAAACAAGATCCAAATTTTTTAAAGGAGGGTTAGAAATAAAAGAGATTGCTGACAGGGATAATGAAGCTGTGCATGGCGTTCAATTTACGACCAAGTTCTGCAGTCAATCTACGCACTTGACAAGGTTGCTAGCCAAATCGATGAAGCGTCTTTTCCGTATCCAAGCGAGCTCGGAATCTCTCTGTTTGGGATCAGAGCCTGCCGTTACAACTCGAACATAGAGTACCTTGTCCCCAATTCTATCTTTCATCTTTTCTTCCCACCCGAATAATTTGATCTTGATTGCGGTGAGCGAACAAGTCATAAAGAAAAGAAAGGTCGCTGACCATTCGGAGAACATTCACAGCTACAAGTTGCGTCAAAAGTGCACAGTAATCCTGAAATAAGCCGCCCACCCTCGCTGACAGATTGAACCCTCTCGTCCGTCCGTTTCAATCGCTCTTTTTGAACTGACTGAACAAGCTTCGCCACTGGAACATATGAGCAAGAGGGACCCAGAAGAAAATAAATACGAACTATAGCCAGGCACGGGAGCAAGCAAAATGATGGACGCAAGACCGACCCAGACCGACCATCCCAACAGAACGTAAAGGAACCAGATCCCGATTGTTAGCTGAAGCGGAACATAAATCAGGAGAACTAAAAAATCTCTGCTGTCCCCTAAAAACTCATCAGGCAGCTTCCTCAAAAGATGGGGGAAAAAACGAACCTATGTTTCCCATGTCAACAGTCACCAGATTGTTGATCTTTCCGACCAAACTGCCCTCCGATTTCTTGCCTTCCGACTTCTTAGCTTCCTCCTTGGTGGGTGGTTTGGGCGGTTGCTTGCTTGCTGTCGACTTGATACTCAAGGTGCTCGCCTGCGCAGTCGCAGAGCCATCCTCTGAGCGAGAGGAGCTTTCGCCATTTTCGGGCGTGACGGTTTCGTCTGCGCTATCGGCGTCCGACCCAGCGGGGCCAGCGGATGGCGGGCTCTCAATGGCAGGAGTCTCACCGTCCGTACCTTTCGTGGTTTCGGCCTTCATGCGGATCCGCAGACTGTGAATCGTTAGCCGCAATCTAACCAGGGAGCCCAACTACTTGCCTGTGGGTAAAGACCAACTGCGTAATAATGGCCTCGGTTCGAACAAGAGTTCGGGTCTTAAGACGGTTCTCGGTTGAAGGAAATCTGTTTGGAACTCATTACGCACGTTGATGAAAATATAAATCTGGAATGCAATCGATCCTGGGAAACTGTGTCAACATGTTTGTTTACAGAATCGGCCACCATACCAATAATTGGGCCGAAAAAAATCAAGGCAATCCAAACCCATGGACGGACAACAGCACCTTGCTCCTGCGTTTCGATATACCTATGCATGATCAGAGCCAGAAGAAGCGATTCTGGGGTGAACTGGCCCGTACTGGAGCAACCGGTTCATCGCATACGGTCTACAGTTTAGATCAGCACCATTATTTTCTGGTAAGAAAGGGGAAATGGTACCCGGAATAATTGGTGAGAACTCTCAGAACCAAGAGACCCGCCAGAATGGTGAATTCACGGCGGAAGACACGCATCAGTCCGAAGAAAATGTGACGACGCGATTTACTTCCAGAGAAGCTGTCCAAATGCTGAGATTATTCCGGTTAGTGAAGCATGAGATGGGGAATTAAAAGAACTCTTGCCTTGAAGCTTCGATCTTTGAGATGGGTCGAGGCATCGGTGTCGCACAAAGGATAGAGTTCATCCTCCTGCAGTTGGGACTCGCGGTAGGCAAGAAAAATGATGTGATCGAGGAAAAAATAAAAAGCAAAAGAAAACATAGAGGCGGTCTGCTCCGGGTTGAGCACCGTCATGGGTTTCTTCGATCGAAGTCAGCAGCATTTTGCAGGAGGGATTTTCTAAAACTCACCAACGGATCGACCGGGATATACTGTCGAGGCGTGAACAGAGGTATGATCACTGCGGTGATGAATAGGAGCGCAATTTTAGCCCATAACTGCCTCCCTTGGGCGAGATCCGCCGGAACACCGGTAAACGTGGCCAAAGGGAAGAGATCCCGATAGACGTACACGCAGAACGCGAGAAACAAGACACAATTTGCGTGTCTAATTAATCTATGGCGCGCATTTTTGGGGCTGAGGGAGAGAAACGCCAAAACCGAGGCGTACAGCTGGTCCAATGTCAAAGTATGTCGAATAGAAAAAGAAAACTACATAAGGCACACTCAGAACCATCCCCCGCACCAATCCTTCCCGACGAAGATCTTCATGTTCATGTACGAATGAAAATATGGACAGAGCGAGGAGTCCAGACAGCCGAGCAGGCGGGCTACTCTGAACCGTAGAATGACTCCGTTGCCGATTCCTGGGGGAGGAACCTTATTTTTTGGATCTCCAGGATCCCGACGCGGGCGAGGAAGCCATTGACAGGTTTGAGAGCGAACACGGCGTGAAGGAGTAGAATAGAGGCTGAGATGGCTGTTGCACAAGCGGGAAGGAAAAGTTGGTCTCGTCCACTGCCAATGTCGGGCAAATGGACCAAGGCCATGATGGTCTGGGGCACGGGGTGAAATCCATCCCTCTGGCGAGCTGGAGTATTGGCCTCTGCTAAAAGTGTTACCACCGTAACGGTTCCACCCGAAAATCATGACTCAGAGCGACCATGTCAAGATTCGAACATCTCAACTCTTGACCAAGTTGACTTTGCTCTAAAGTTCAAACATTGTTGCCAGCATAAATTTTTGTACATCAGTAACGATGACCAGTTGCTGATCAAAAAGTCTATAGTTTTCTTTTCGCTGTCATGTACGCTTGTCTCAATCGGATGATGCGGGGTCGGCCGTTCGGCCCGCTGCCATAGTTCAAACGACGGGTCCACAAGACCTTTACCACTACATACAAATTCAATATCCGGAATGCCTATCAGCAATCTGGTACCGGTGGCTCACCCCTGAGCTCGCCGTAGTGAACGATTCGTGGCACAGATCGCCGACATCAAAAGCTTTTCAATGTCACTTTGCAAAGTATCAATGAATATACTAAATTTTAAACCTGAATGACGCGATACAGATTAACATGGCCCAAGCAGACACTCCAAAGCGCGACGCCTTCGCAAAATCGATGTGTGCGTTTTTCGAAAAAGAGCTCAAAATACCCCAGAGGCGCAGTTATATGTGAGCCAAACACAAAGCAATTGTGCGCATAGTAGATTGAGGCTCGTTCCGTGTTTTAGATTGTTGGCCGATAACGAAATCGCGTTGGTGGAGCGTTTCGTTTATTTTATTTTCTAACTTGTCTTCCAGGATGGATGGGATTACTTACGAGACTTGGCTCTCTACACAGCCTAAGCAATGACTGCTTTCTGCCGCCGTTGAGTCAACAACCGAAGTTGACTACTTATTTGGTTCCTCGCTGTGGAAGGTGCTCAATGGTATTCCGAAAGACTTCAACGGATAGAATATTGAGCCAGAAATATTACAGTTATTAGGTCCTGTACGGTTCGGAAATTGAGATGTGTGTAGACTTGGGTAAAGTTCGGACACCGACCTCGGTATATCCATCCTGTCTCGGGCTGTAATTGGCTTTCGTCTACTGATCTCTCAACATATTACACTCACCTACACTATATTATCCTGAGTCTTATCCTGGGTCTCTCTCATCAACACGTTGAGTTCATACTGAATCGCATTCAGAGCATCCGAAAGCTAATCGAAGACATTTAATTCGAATTTGAAAAATCTCTGCTTTTAGTTCAAAAGGCGGAAATGAATTACATTCGCTGAGAAATGACAGGAATGGCGCCCTGAATTTTCTGCCCGGTTCGGCAACTTGAGCAGCGCGACCACACTTTTTTTTTTTTTTGATTGTCGGGTTCTCTCTTTACCCGCAGTTTACCAGAATCATCAAACACTAAGCTCCACCTTCGCGCTTTTTGTAATCGCCTCCTGTATATCCTTGTCTGCCAACGCCGGCTCCACCCAGTCCTTGATGAACGCGTCGACCTGTTCGGGGGCCCGACCAATGAAACTCTCCGGCTTCAAAAGGTCATCTAGTTCAGCCTTGATGGGGTCGAAATACGCGTCCGCGCGGATCCGCTCGATGAGGTCGTTTTCGAGACCGAGGTGCTTGACTTGATGCGCCGCTTCGTGCGACAGAACCTGTGGTTGAAAAAAAGTTTGAGTAAGGCGAACGTCCAGATATCTATGAAATATACCCGGATCTTCTCGTGAGCCTCTTGCCGGTCACCGCCTTTCTTAACGATGGCCATGATGACGTTCTCCGTCGCCATGAAGGGCAATTCTTGTGCGATGCGACGGGCGATGACCTTCGGGTACACGACGAGTCCCTCGGAGATGTTTTGGAGCGTCGAGAGAACAATGTCCGCGGTGAGGAACGCTTCGGGCAGCGTGATTCGCCGATTTGCGCTTGTGGGGGTTCAGCAAGAAGTTGAAGAACATAAACTGCAAACGACAACGGAATATGTACCTGTCGTCCAGAGTCCTCTCGAACCACTGTACGGCTGAAGTCATCAGCGCATTCTGGTGGAGAACCATCAGATGCCGAGAGAGACTGCACACGCGCTCGGAGCGCATAGGGTTGCGTTTGTATGCCATCGCGGAGGAGCCAATCTGGGTCGACTCGAACGGTTCCTCGATTTCCTGTCCTGAATGAGCACAGAAGCAGACAAACAAGCATTGAACTCTAACCTTGAGGTTAGCGAGCAGTCTGATGTCGGTCGCGAGTTTGTGGGCTGTCGCCCCCAGGGACGCTAACGGCGCAAGGACATCGATGTCGATCTTGCGGGAATACGTCTGCGACGTCACAGGGTATGCATACTCAAAGCCCGAGAGCCGAGTCACTCGTTTGTCGAGAGATTCCACCTGAAAATCCATGCACAATTAAAGAATATGAACGACACTTGGCCCTCACCTTTTCGTGGTCGCCATCGAAGAGAGTCAAGAAGCTGGCTTGGGTGCCGGTGGTGCCTTTGACGCCGCGGAAGCCTAGGTCATCCCGCGCGCGCTTGAGGTTCCGCAAATCCCAAAGGAGCTCCTGTTTTTTTGTTAGGCATTTAGTGGTTCCTAATGAAATTAATCACCTGGATCCACAACGTGGCGCGCTTGCCCACAGTTGTCAGCTGTGCGGGCTGAAAGTGAGTGAATCCGAGCGTCGGGAGGGCGCGGTACTGAGCAGCAAACGTAGAAAGCCGCGAAATCAAGATTGAAAGCGAACGGATCAGATAATCGAGGCCCGTGCGCAAAAATATGAGGTCCGCGTTGCTGATGAAATTAAACAAATCTATGAATGAACGGACGCAAAGAAACCTACTCGGTGACATAGCAAGATGTGGCTCCCAAGCTTACTGCGTTCAGAATTTGAATGGCGGCGAAGTATTTGTCTTACTGGATAATTCCCGCTGCCGCAGGTGCGACCGTTCCAAACGTATGGACGTGGGCCATGACGTCGTGGCGTCGCTTTTTTTCCTCTTGTGCTGCAACGTCAAATTGTTCCGCGGAGAGGTGCTAACAAAAGTAAATGCAAGTTGCATCGTAGGGTGCCGGTGGAGGGAGTTCTCACAAGATTGGCCTGCATTTGCGTGATCGCGTCGTCGGGGATGGGTAAGCCTAGCTCCTTCTCTGCGATGGCTAAATTGAGCCAAAGCTTGCGCCAAGTGAAAAATCGATTCTAATATGGTGCGGTTAGAGCACGAAACGCGACCCTTGAACACACACAGCCGGCGAGAACAAATGGGCCATTTCCTTGCTGGCATATCGACTACGGGTGATTGAGCAATCGTGCCAAGCCGCTAGAAGTTGGACTGAGAACCTGGAAAGAGGTGTCTGGTACGTTTCGAAAGCTTCCATTGCAGTATACGCTGGAGTTTGAAAGAAATCGATGGCAGCCCTTTTAGGAAATGAGGCAGGTTGATAGGATCATCACCGAATTCGGCAGCGTTACGAGCGTCACGTCGCTCTTCTCTTTCGTTCACTGACGCAGTTACTTCCTAGAATCCCGCCTGCCGACCCCGCCGACGCTTTATGCGATGTCTCGCGCTCCCGCGAACGACCTCACCAAGCAAGACAAGCTCTCAAACCGTGTAACCTCTTATTTTCAACTTCATAAAGTTTATCGCTTTTTTTTGACCTTCAAGTTGTTTTGACCCTTCAAGTTCACCTTCTCAGTATTTTCTTCCCCCCAAAAAAAGCTGCCGGCCGGCCTTACTGAACTCTGACTACTTAAGGGAGCCGCAGTCTACATGAATTATTATATGTATCGCCGTGCCTCCACGTGCCTTCACATCATCCCTTTCCCAGAGACTTTGCCCTCGGTATGCCCGTACCTGCGGCGTCGTGCGCAATGAGAATTTTCATTGAGTCGACGTCCCGAGTCGTGCACGCCTCAAATTATGCAATTTTGACGCGTCTCAGACACATTTCCAGCAAATATGTCCACATGTACCACTTCTGGTTGATAATCCTGAGATCCTTCCATGCATTCCCCTCCCATTTTGATCCTGTTTCAAGTTCAAAATTCTACTTTTTACCTCTTGCGGCACTTCGCCCTCCAAAAATTGAACCAAGCTAAGAACAACCATACGCTGTCTTTCAAAACCATGATGTGTCTCTAGGCCCCCAAAAAAATCCGCTGCTAACCCATTTCGAAAGCAAGATGTTTCCATGCCGGAAGCTTGACAAAGGGCGCGCACGATTGTAATAGCTGTGAATTAATTATAAAGTGAGTCCATCTGTTTCTGAGCCAACGACCAAATATCTTCCCCGGCCCTCGTTCACTCATCCCAGAATGACAATCCTTCGTGCTTAGGAATTGTGCAGTAAACCATAATGTTCAACTTTGTGCTGCACTCCATCGCCGTTTGGAACAGCTCGCGCGGTGCAGGCAGGTCTATCGTACGCCGCTTCCGATCGTCCCATAATAGGTGTGAGGACGAGAACAGCAGCGATCAGGCGGAGGGAAAGGCCGTCAAGCGCGCGCTCAAAGCCTCGGATCTGTTCAAAATAGTTGACCAGCGGGGCGGCATCCGAGTCCCGCATCCGGGAAGCGGCCATCGCAAAGTGTGTGAGACTGGGGAGGTGCGTGGCGGGGAAGTGATTCTCGAAAGCGGGCTGATCCTGGGTGAGGTGCAAGTGTGTGAGGTTGTGAAAAAACGCAGCGCCATGTTGTGTGGCCAGAAGGCGGGACCACCCTGACCGCTGCGGGGGGAAAGGCGACGCGCCCCACATGCGTTCCACCAGCGTGAGCTGGAAGGGGAGTGCAACCGGCCAACGAAACGGATCCGCCCCTCCGCACAAGGCCTCCAGTGCGACGACTTGACATGCAAGAGCCTCGAGGTTGACGCACGCCCTGAGGATATCAGGGATTAGAGCCTTCTCCGATTCACTGCCTGAAGTCGTCACTATCCACAGTGTCCGCACGGCGCTTGTCATGCGAGGCCCGGGCGAAGAATAGACCATTTCATGAAAGGAGTTCAAACTTCGACTGAAGTTTATTGAGGTATGTGCCATGCGCGCCGCCAAAGTAACATTTGAAATCCAAGAGGAAGTAAGTGCCAAGACTGTGGCCGTCCTCAGGCGCGAAGAGGAAGCCGTTAGAACCAAAAAGCTGATAAGGAGTTCCGCTGGGAGATCTATCAGAGACTTTTCATGCCGTGCCTGAGCAGTCAACAATTCGATGAAGCTCGTGCACTCGTCCCAGAATTTTATTTCCCTTGTAATTGCTGTGACCATCTATGATAAAAAAACGGGAGAAGGATGTAATTCTGCTGGAAACCCCACGCCCAGATTTTCTTCCGCCCATTTTATTCTCTCATCCACCCATTCCTCTTGATCTGCCCATACACCCACGTAATAATCCATCCGATGAGTGAATTCGCGGAATGGCCGTCCTCTCTCCAGAGCACGAATCCACTCTCCTGTTGGGTCACACTGTTCAATCTTCTTCAAGAACAATTCCCGCAGTGGTTTTCGGTCTTCTGCTGCGCCACCTTCATACGTCGCATCCCATTCGTTAGGATCCTGCAACCAGCGTGGAATATATGCGCAGTCCCACAAAGGGGCAACTGTTGTGCTTTCAAAATCGATGAGACCGGTGATGTGGCCAGTGTCCTGGTCGATCTGGGAAGAAAGGTGATTCAATAGAATAGAACTGAGGGATTGGTAACTAACCATAATGTTGGAGAGTCGAAAGTCATCCAATCGAAGCGAGAATGGCTGGCCTGGACTGGTAAGAGGTTCCGAGACACAAACATCGCCCGGATAGACCGATGACAGTTTCACGGCCTTTTCAAGAACACGGATACCTAGTTTGAGACGGTTCTCATCGCCGTCGAATTCGTGCTCCAATATATGCTGATAATGATCCTCGATTATGCGTAACTCGGCATCTAAAACACTGCGCAAGTAATTGGAGGGCTTATCGAAAGGAGCACGATGCAATTCGAAAGCGCGATTGACTGGTTCAGGGAGCCGCACGACTCCGTCTAGAGCTCGATAAAACGGAATTGCAACAATTGGACCGACAAATGTCTTTTTGTCAGTTCCCGTGTACAGAGATCCACCGGTTCCAAATCTCAGGCGGAAGATCTGAATTATATGGTCAGCAACTTCGGAAACTACTATTTCTTTCAATTCCGAAGGCAGAGTATCCCAGACGTCGCTCGCCGGAATTCCGATAATCTATAATTCATTAGCATGCGGGTTGTCGACAGGAACAGAATTGGACCTTTTCAAGGATCATGTACTCTAGTCCGACCGGATTGGTACTCTCGGTGTTCCACCCGTGTACTTGAGGTGTATAGATATTGGTATAGGAAGCAATATACTGCATTGTCGCAATCTTGGCATGATTGATGAGATTTATAGCATGGCTTCAAAAGTTCACGCCCTCACTTCCGATTCCACTTTGTCCTTTGGGAATGCTGGTGCAGCAACCCGAGCAACGACGCCAGAAGGCTCGGCGCCTGTTAAGACCTCGTAGACCTGTTTAGAGCGGTCAAAAATTGTGCCTACAACACAGTATCACCGACCTTGTGAAATCCTCCCTCGGCCAACTTCACCAGATTGCATTTTCTACCGATACATTTGCTGACAGCGTCTTCAAGCTTCGTGAGCGAGAATGAGTCGGGTATGGCATCCAGGTCGTCGTATGCGAACACAGAGCGCCGATCTGTTTCCTCAAAATCCTGAGTCATTAGTGGGTAGTTCAGAGTATTCAACGCGGGGTGCGTCGGTGCGAGGTCATGGTTGCTCATTATAGCACGGATCAACCTGACGTGTTTTGATCCGTCACGGAACTAGTGTTGAACCAAAACAGTAACTTCAAAAATGCCGCGCGCGCGCAGAGTATATCTGCGTTACACCTCGGTCCGTTGCGCTGCATGCTCTCAACCCCATCGGGTTGACTGATGCATTTATAGGACATTTCGGCCTCTCGGTAGCACTAAACACTTGGGTCCCATAACCCGTGGAATGCAATGCTGGTGAAGCTGGACTGCTTACTCCGGGTTTTGATACATTTCAAGCCCTTTTTGGATCTTCCAGCTGCAAAACTATGATCCCCACGTGAGGGCGGCCATTAAAGCAACAAAGCAATGATATGAGAACAATCTTTCCTGCGTAATTCGAGGAATACTGACTGCTATGTAATAGAATACGTACAGCGACAATGCATCCGCATTGGCAAGCACAAAGCCGAGACGGTGGTATCATTGAGTAGAGGGTGTAAAACCGAGTGCAATATTATCTATTTTGCTTGGATAGTTCAGCAGTAATTCGTACCTGAAAATGTATTGAATTCGGGGGATCAGACCATAAATCCCACTGGCGTAAGTTGAACTGCACAGCATATGTCGATGCGCTGCTAATGAAGCAATGCTTAAGTCTATTTTCTCGTAGACGCTACCAAGGCAACCTCGTACCTCGGTAGCTCAGGTCGTAGTTCCGCGGATTCGTTAATGTATGCATTGGCATTTTCGAAGGACATTGAATCGAAAGGTGCATGAGACAATATAGTAGTTGGCGGAGGTCATATATACGTTCAAAAAGTCATTTAATTCGCTGATCAATGTTCACACATATTAAAGCTGCGCGATACTTCCCGCCCATGAACGCGGACAAATTGGGTTCGCTCTTTCATGAGATCCAGCCTGTAGGCCTCGGCTTCGTCGCGGGTCATGAAGGTGTTAGGGAATCTGTCGTGGATCAAGCTGGAGAGCTCCGGAGGAAGTCGGGAGAAAGCCGACATCGGGTCGCTTCTGGCCTCCTCCAACGCGTCAACGGCCCAGTCCGCCTGCTGAGGCGGCACATTTGTTGCAGATGGTATCGGGTCAATCGAGGGGTCAACTAGGAATATAGCGAGGATTTTTCGGTGCCCTGGTTTGGTCGGGTCAAGCAAGTGGAATGGAGCAACGCAATGCTGGTAAATATTGGGCCACGCGAGGGCACGACCGGCACGTGTAGCCTGAAAAAAATGTTCCGAGTCAGAATTGAAACGCTGAAGAAAGATGGAATCTTACTATCGAGCCAAGATCTTGGCAGCATTGAGAGTCCCTGAATTTTTTTTTTATAAAAAAGGTTACAGGTCGGTCAAGAAGCTGATCATTGACTTGCCGTTGCATCCCGTACAAAATGTCCATGCACAAGTCGTCATCTTGCTGGTGGTATACAGGACCGCCTGTGTTGACACGAAAGGCGAGTCGCGACTCGGTTATATTTTCTTCTTCGTAGTACTGCCAAAAATTAAGACGGAAGCGGGAAAGGTGAGAACATGAGAAACTTACATAGATTCCAGAAGCCACGATACGTTCATTAAGCATGCCTGGAGAGTCGGTCGTGAATAATTTGAAAGTATGTAATATGAAACAAACTCCGCCAGTTCGCACCTTCTACGTGCCAGCTACCACCTTTATACTCTGGATTCTCGACAGTCAAGTGTATGTTCGCCAGCTTGATGATGCACTGTATAGTTTTGCCGCGAAGGGAATATGGGGTGATCGTTTTCTCGAGTTCGCCTGTATATTCTTCATGGGCTTCTGGAAGAACCTTTGGGAATTCCTCGATGGCTCTCTTATGTTCCGCTTTGGTCATGCCCTTCTTCCATTCCACCTCGCCTTTACTCCAGATGCACGGAACAGAGATCCCGCAAAACTTGGAATTATATCCAGCCCAGGTTCCGAACGACCGTCTGACCACTATGCGACCAGATCCCGGGGTGATATCACGATAAAGGTCTTTATCTTGACCGTTGATTTGGCTGAGGACCCGTTCGAACAAAGGCACAAATGAGGATATCACGGATTCAATAAGGGATAAAGGGTTTTGTGTTTCGTTGGATGAAGGTTGTTGATGTAGGAGGAGATCAACTTAACCGAGCCATCGACCTCATCGACAGAAAAATCAGACGGGAGCCAGCAAAAGTCGCCCGATATCGCCTGCTTGGCATAGGTTTGGTCATCGTTGGGTGGCGGAGGCTTCAAAAGATCAAAACCAGAATTTCCGAGGCAGTGAGTTCGGCCGTAGGTTATGCAGTAGAGAGATGGATGAACCAAATCGAGGACCTGGTCGTTTGAACCGGGATGCCAATCTTTCAACTCATTGGGACGTCTTCGAGTTCAATGATTGTGGCACGCAAAAGATCGGATACATCGTTCGAAATGAGACGATCCGAGTACCAGATGGCGTCAAAAGGACCACTCTGAAAAACCGGTCATTCCGAGAAGCACCTCACCGAGAAGGTTTTCGCACCTCGATGCCAGTTTGTGGATCCGAGAGCCTGGCGTATCCCGACAACTCGGTCAAGACGTAGTTTACCTGCGTAGAATGAGCATCGAAGATGTTGGTCGCGTTCACCCGCTCACCATATTCGATGTCAATTTTCTTTCAACCGGTAAGTCATCTTGTTGATCGAGAGCCTCATTGCGCCACTTTTCGTAATGTGGGATCAGCAATTTGCGTTGCCACTCAGGCTTGCTGCGAATAGCCCAAGATAAAGCGTACATCCGCAGCTCTGCTACCTGTGAGTAGCGGGTTGAGTCGAAGGTCCAGAGTGCGCACGCCAAAAAAATAATCACCGTTCGAGGCTCCGGGCCCCAGCAAATTGGGTCCCTAGCCAAGCCAGTCGCCACCGCGAAAGGAAGGAATGGCGAAGGAAAGGTCCATGAAGGTTTTGGCACCGGCTTTTGGCTAGCGATATCCCGGTCATATAGTACGTCCATCCCTTTATCCCATCCGTCGCCCGACATGTTCAGCAAGAGGAAAACACGAAGAAATCGTCGAGGTTGAGACGATGAGTGATTTAATCGATGATCAGTGATTCTTTCGCACGCTCCCGCATTAGGCCACGAGTCCACGCTTTGACCGAGTGTGCAATAGGGGTCGCACACTTATCAAGAAGTCCCGTCCACTACACAGTACAAAACTTCGTTAATTCCAATTCAATTCCAAGACATCGTACTTATGTTCGTTCTGGGTGTCATTGGATCGGTTTGTATCGATTTTCGCAGAGAAGTAGCCACACATCAAAATTTTCTATATAATATCCATTCGACACATTCACTATAAGTCAACATATGAGGTACGTGCATCGCCGTTGAAGCGTTTATCTACGAAAGACTAAGTAGAAGGGTGTAGCAGGAAAAGGAGTTCATTCTGTCGTTCCTGAAAAATTAATGAGCCCCATGATGCCCCAAGCCAAAGCAGACTCCACAGGTATCGCTACCCCTTCTTCTGGCCTTGAAAAAGATATCAGCGACCCAAGATTTTCAAGCTATTGACACGACATACGTATAATACACTTTGCGCAGATCCCCAGAGCCGGGGTAGTCTAGACTTGCCCAACAGTCTCCACAGGAGTAGGTCTCCCTGTTTAGATTTGAGGAGCTCGCTGCCAGTGTTCGAATGGGTGTTGGAGTGACTCACGAAAAACAACAGCCAGACCCTTCGTCCGGGCCAAAGCTGGACAGCTGGTTCTGGTGGCCAGCATCTAGTGTGTAGCATTCAGAGGTTCGAGATTTGTCCAGTGCGCGCAGTCGATTTTCCAGTTGATGTCGTTCTGTTTTATTTTTTCTCGTGTTAGTGAAGGACAGGACCCGGACTCGACAGCTATTAACGCACGCAGAAATATGCACCGAGAGCGGCAGCGACCTAGTAATACAAGGTTTGACGAGAATTGACCAACGCATACAATATACGTGCCTGGAAGTGAGCAGACAGTGCCGCAGTGATGACGACAGAGTAAGTTTTGAGTAGCATTCTTGTCCGGGGCAGTCAAGTCGAAACCAAGGTTTTACAGGAAACAGCGATTGCGAGTATGTGCCGGTGAATTGACTGGAGATGCACAGCACACGCCGTTACTGCAATCTTACCCGGCGCCGGCCGTTTAGTGCGGAAAGAGGCCCCTCAGGAAGCCCGTGTTTTCCGGTCCGGGACATTGAGCAAGACAGCCTCTGGAGAGACAAGTTCGGTCCAACATCGAGTCAAACAGCGCAGGTCGAAATAATCGATACTCCTTATGTTCTTTAATGGATATATATATCTGCTGCTCACCTAAGGTCCAGTTTCCGTTCGTTCGGGCATCTTGCCTCGGCGTCAGAGTACAGTGCGACCGGGTTGAGTCGCCGCCGGGCAATGGGGGGCTCGGTTTTTGCTTGAATACGCCGCGTCCAAACCGCAGAGTAGAGCGCCAAGTGTACAGCGCGAGACTAATCGAGAAAAAGTGGCGGCTAGGAGAGGACAAGTAAGCACTGTCGCATCTCGGCGCACCAAAAAAAAGGCTCGAGCGAGGCAGAGGTGACCCGGCCTTGTCAGCGCAATCGATTACAGGCCCGACGATGGATATAAACAGAGTTTTAAGGTGGATGGTATGGGGGTAATAAGCTGTATTGTGGTTGACGTGAATAAGGATCAAACGGCGGATACTGAAACGCATTGACCCTGGCAACGTTCCTTGACGTGTTCTGCGCTCTTGCCCCCCATGTCGACTTTGCTGCAGCAATACCATGCTGCTTCTTCTTCAGATGTCCAGTCCGTCCTCAATGCCATTGTAAATGGTATGCTTTCGATTCTTATCCCGGTCCTTGCTCACTGCCGCTCCGGCCAAAGCGGGTCCCTTCACCTTCGACCAGGCCGCGCGTACAGAGCTCATCCAGCTGCTTCTCAAGGACCTCAAGTCTTCCAAGAGCCGAATATCTTCAAAAGGTCGCTCGCTTGTGCCTCGCATCATCTTCTTTGTACGCGTCTCATCAATTCATTCTCCAGATAATGCTCTCGCTCTGTTGGCATTGAAGACCCTGGGCAAGAATCCAACTGGCTCAGAGACTCTTGGCACCGCACCCAATCTCTCCATCCTACTCGAGCTCGTCGCGTCTCTCAAGGATGACCCCGAGGCATCGGGCGAGGCACTGCGATGCATCGCAAACGCGCTTTTGCTAATTGAGCGCGCCCGCTCCGTGTTCATCAGCAAGGAAGTCAACGGCGGCGAGACTTGTATGGCTCTGCTTCAGGTGCGGTATTCATCCCATTCCCGACTGATTCGTCTCCTCATTTTTCTTCTAGAAATCGACCAATCCGGATCAAATATTCATTTTGTCGCGTATCCTCTTCCTCTCGACGGTCCACCCCTCCGCGTTCATCACCTCTCTCGTCGAGGAGAAGCGCAATGGCAACACTGTCATCGATGTCATCGGCGGAAAGCTCGACCTCCTCATCGTGAGCCTGCTCTCTGGCGCAAAGATGGCCAAAGAAGCTATGGTGGATGTGCTCAAGTTCACATTTAACATCCTCATGCACTATCCAAAGTCCTTGGAGAGCGCCTCGAACGATACCAAAGTTATTGGCGATAACTGGAGTCCGAAACTAGATCCGTGCGTGTTTGACTCCTCAATCGAAATTTCATAACTGACCGTCTTGTAGTATCTTGCCCCCTCTGCTGCGCGTGTTCCACGCCCTTCCCCCAACCTTCCCGGCCCCCATTGCTGCGCCACTAACGCACGTAATCCACTCGCTCATCACGATTCCCGTGAGCCCTGCCCTTCTTTCCGACTGGTTTGGCTCCTCCCCTCGCTCGAGTGGTTCCTCCTCGCCCAAATCCGTGCCGGTCCCCATCGTTGTTCCCCCTAGCCCACGGCGCAACGGCTCTTCATCTTCCAGCCGTACACATCCCCCGTCCGGTCCGGAACGCCAACTTCCCCCAAACACGGCCCCCTCGACCGTGCCCTCTCTGTCCTCTCTGCCGGCCGCCGCTCCCTCTCCCGCTCGCCCTCACCCATCCCTCCCGGGTCGCCCTCCGACCTTCGACCGTCCAACCCGACCCACAAGCTCCCCACCGACACTCTCCTGCGCGCACACGCCCTCCTTGAGGTCTCCTTCTCGCATTACTTCCCGGACGCCACGGAGCCGGACGACCTCAGCGTGCGCGAGCTCGTCAAGGCCGAGGCGGGCCCGAACGCAGCGACCGACTCGCTCGACGACGAGCTGTCCCCGCTCGTCGTCCTCATCACGCGGCTGTGCATCGCGGACGAGACGTCCCGCACGCGGACGCGCGACTGGCTCTGCCCCGCGGACCTCGACCGCAGCGCCGCCGCCGGCAGCCTGAGAGCCGCGCTGACATGCTCGGCCGCTGCCTCCGCCTCCTCGGCAGCGTGTACCACGCGCGGCTGAAGGACTCTGTGGGCGAGATGCTGTTTGCATGTGCGATTCAGACGCGACGACGCTGTCGACGCTGCTCGGGTACGGGAACGTCGCGGGCTTCCTCTTCAACAAGGGCATCATGAATGCGCCCCCGCCGCCCGCCGCGTCGAGCACGACGTCCGCGGCGCTCTCCGCGGCCGCTGCGGATGGCATCAACCCGATTACGGGCACGGCACAGGAGGCGCGCGCGCCGGACCCTGAGATGACGCCTGAGGAGAAGGAGCGCGAGATGGAGAAGCTGTTTGTGCTGTTTGACCGGCTCGAGCGCACGGGCACGCTGCCCCCGAGCCAGAACCCGATCCGCAAGGCGATGGAGAAGGCAGCTGCTGCGCCGTCGGTTCCTGATCCGGAGGACGAGGAGTAGGCGTAAAGGCAGAAGACAGACACTGACGCGGGACGTACGATTTGCTAACGGTTCTTTCTTTCGGTCTAATGTGTATTCAGCCATTCAGCTACTCCCTGTTCTTTATACCCACATACACATCTACGCGCGTTTCTTGGTATAAATTAATATTAATCATTGTATATGATGACAGGCCAAAGCAATGAAGGATTCCAATCGTAACCGTAGCAGTGAAGAGTGAGAGCGCCCGAGTGCCGCCGCCGAGTGAGTCCAGCCTGCTGGCCGAAAAAAAAAACCCCCCGGCAACAAAGACTCAGCGAAGCACCGACAAATGACATTCCAGTTGAAACCAACAAGGACAGACTTAATCTCATCTCAATTGATTCAGGTCGCTCTAGATTCAAGGTCGAAGAAGAGGACCCGAAAGGCCAAGGGAAAGAAGGTACACAGTTCGATGAAATTCTGAGCACGGCGGTACATACGAGTATTACGACTCTCTAACCAATCTGGTTCGGGATCCCAAGCATATCGCAAAAGGCTTGAGTTTGTGGATTGGAGTACGACCGCGCTAGATGCAATATAGTCAACGAAATGCACGGCGCGATGCGAGCTCAAATACGCACGCGTAATGTCCGTGTCTTCCTCTCCACTGAAGCTGCGCGTCGGCGGCGCGGTCTGCGCAAAGACCTGCACATCGTCGACCGCCTTCATGCCGTTGTCGCCGACGTTCTGTCGTACCCACGCCAGGGCCTCCGCGATCATGGCGGGTACCTGGGCGGCGGACGGCAGTGGGGTCGCTCGCACTTCGAGGGGCATGAACGGGGCGAAGGCGCGAACGATCGCGAGCCAGTGCGGGTCGAAGAAGAGCGTCGGGGTGTGGTGGCGGGCGCCTTTGGGGGGTTGGTGCGCTTCGGGCGTCGGGACGTCAATGACCTGTGTGTATGTAAGTCAGGATTCCTTCGAACGTTGTTCTGTGCGAAGCCGTACGTACGTCGAGGAACGCCCGCCCCTCTCCGGGCTTGCTTAGAGCGAGAAATTTGGTCGACTCGGATTGGGGCGAGTTGCGCTTGTCGTGGCGGAACTCGGCTGTGAAGCGTACATGCATGTGGCCGGAGCACCATTGTGCGGGCTTGAGGGTCTTCAGGAGTGATTCGAGTGGTCGAGAGCCAAGAGTATTGCTCCTTATCTATTGTCCATCCCAAGTTAGTCCTTGGAAGGAGGTGCTATTTGTACAGAGAAACTGACAGAGTTTGAAAATGCTGGCATTTCACGGAGGAGGGCTGCGGTGTCGCCATGTCTCTCGATTCCGAGCGGCCAGTCATGAGACATGAAAATGTCCACTCTCGAGCCGTTGTTTAGTAGCTACTCGCGGGTTCGTCAGGGTTGGAGACATAACAGACGAGTGAAAAGCAACACACATTCATCAGCCGTGTAACACCGTACTCGCGCGTGTGATACGCAGATGCTAGGGTAGACGGAATGAATGGGATTCTTTCAAAGTGGCCTACAAAGCCCTGTTAATACCTGTCGAGAAGCAAAAAAAAACCCCGCCCGTGGAATACCTTTTTTATAATCCTCTGCGCGATATATTCCGCTGGAGCCTGCAATGCGCAGCCATCCGTCTACGAGAACGCAACCCGCGTATCCAAGGAAATAGATGTTAGGAGCAAGCCATCCGCCATGGAAACTAGAGCTGCTCAGTGGAATTCAAGGCGCATTAAAGCACAACTGACCATTCCCACATGTGTCCCATAGCTTCATGGTTCCCACCGACAACGATAGTTAGAATCGGGGCCTTTTTGCGTCCGGCATAATAATTGTGGAAGTCGCGGAGGAGGCGGAACTTTGTTGGCGCTTTCATTGTGTATAGATCTGCATTGCAGCGTAGAGCCTGACGCAAGCATGTTCATATGCGTGGTAAAAAGTATATCCAGGCATACCTGAAAATCGCCACAACAAAGCAAAAGTTCCACTGGAAGTTCACCACTCTTTTTTGTATCTGAATCCACGCGGTGGATTGTTTTGTATATTGTATCGAGGCCGCCGTGCGAGCAGCCCACAACAGCGATGCGCATTGTCGGATAGATGGAAGAGATTTAAAGGTTGTTGGAGGCGTTATCCGTTGAGCAGGCAGGATATATACCTCTGGTCGGAGTCATACGCAGTCTATCCGTGACCGAGCACTGACAAGTAATTTCGGCAGCGATCGTCGAGTCAACTTGGAGACAAATGGTTCAATCGGTGGTTGATTGAAATGGTTGTCAAACATCTGGTCAGCGAGCCGATGTAACATAGACAGCTAAAACAGAAGTGCGAGCCTGCAGGGAGTAGACAGTAGTTTTGTATGAGATACAAGCTGGACACAAGAATTTATTCAAGTTGATGCCATGATGAGTTGATGCAAGTTGCGATCGACAAGTGGCTTGACGTGTGGCTGTACACGCCCAACTGGGCTTGCTTTTGACGGTGCTCAGCGCTCACCTTTCCACTCTGGCTCGGCTGGTCCATGGCGTCTGAACAATCAAGCGATGTCCAGGGCAAAAATGGAGTTGTTCCGGCCAACGGGAACTGACGACTAACCCAGAAAAGTCGGACGACACTGCTGCGCCGCAACCCAGTCCCAGCATAAATGGCAACGACGGTACTGGATCGTCAGCGGAGGATGATTCAGATAGTGGGGAAGAGGCTGAGGATGAGGATGAGGATGAAGAGGAGGATGAAGACGACGATGACGACGAAGAACCTGCATTGAAATACGAGCGAATTGGCGGGTCATTGCCTGATTTGCTGAAAAAGGATTCAGCTTCAGCATTGTGCATTTCCAAGTCATCATTGGTTCTTCATCCTCTCCCTCCATCATTCTGGCGTCTGACCGCGACTCAAGGCTCTGGGCACGCACGGCGGCATCGTGCACATTCTCGACCTCACCGGCAACAGAATCAAATCCTACAAACCGCATATGGCGTCTATAATCGATATTGCGATGGACGAGACCGCAGAATACGTGGCCACTGCTTCCATAGACGGTGAGTAACTGAACTCTTCGCATCGGCCTGATTTAAGCTCTCCACTTAGGGCAGGTCGTTATTCATTCGCAATCCGAATCGTATGCGTTTGACCTCAAGCGTCCCATGCGAAGTGTCGCGCTGGAACCAATTTCGCTAAACGCACGACGCGCGCGTTTGTTTGCGGTGGGATGGCCGGCAACCTCATCATGCATGAGAAGGGCTGGCTTGGACACAAGGAAACAGTACTACATCTCGGCGAGGGCCCATCTGGCAAATACGATGGAGAGGTCGGCTCATTGCTTGGGCTAACGACCTGGTGCGCAATGGCGACGGTCTTTGCTATTCTACTCTAACGTCACATAGGGTGTTAAAATATACGATACGGTTTCTCAAACGCGCATCACGTTTATCGACCGTCCGTCCGATAGCCCGCGCGCGGATCTTTTCAAATGCACCTTGCATTGGCAAGACGATTCAACTTTGTTGATAGCCTGGGCAGACCACATTAAGGTCGCTCGCGTCCGCGCCGCCACGCACCAACACATCCGCAGCATCTGCCAACCTTCCTCCCCTCTCGCCGAGATCACCCTCGTCCTCAAGGTCGACTGCATGATCGCTGGCCTTGCCCCCCACCCGACCCCTTCCCCTCCGACTTCCCTCTCCACAGACCCGTCCACACTGACATGTTTCATGATCCTCGCGTACACTCCTCCCGATACGTCCTTTCTCGATGAGATGACGCAAGACCGTGCCAAGCAGGCGCGTAAGGTGCTGAGCGCCCGGAGCTCGCATTATCTCTCCCGGCGGCGCAGAGCTCGCGGCCGACGCGATCAGTCTCACGGACTTTCAGTCCTGGGGTTGCAACGACTACGTGCTCGCTGAAGTCGGCGGTGACGTTGCTGGGTCCGATGACGGGCGCTGTTACGTTGTGCTGAGTCCGCGAGACGTTGTCATCGTGAAGCGGAGGGATCGGAGAGACCGCATCGCCTGGCTTGTGGAGCGGAAGCGATACGAGGAAGCGCTATTGGAGGTTGAGAGGCTGGAAGCGGATGGGCAGGGTGACGGCGAGGATGCGGTTAGCGCAGTCGAAATCGGCCAGCGTTATATCCAGCATCTCGTGAACGATGGTACGTCAATATGATATAGCGGTGTAGCCATCTAAATTCTCGAAGGCGAGTTCGTGAATGCGCCCGCTTAACGCCCAAAGTGTGTGGGCACGATGCGAAGCGGTGGGAAAAATGGATATTTTCGTTTCAGCAGCAAAAGCAGCTGCAGGTGCGTTTTATGCTCGTACGGTTTGCTGGACTTGATGTCTCTCCAGGCCATTATTCCGTACGTCCCGACCGAATCTCCTCGACTAGACCATCTCGTCTACGAGATGATACTTGCGCATTTCCTCTCGCATGACAGAAAGGTAAGTCGAAATTTCAGCTACGTTTTCAATACTCATCCTGAATAGTCGCTACTCCAAACCGTGAAAGAATGGCCGAAAGATATATATGACATCTCCGCTGTCATTATCGCCGTACACGCGGACCTTGACCGGAACGCATCCTCCTCCAACTTGGCCGCTTCGGCGTCGGACTCGATTATCCTTATGGAATGTCTCGCGGAACTGTAAGCGCACACATTTTCCCGTATCGTTAATGCTGACCTTTCCCAGATACGTCGCAAATCGGCAGCCAGGAAAAGCCTTGACGTATTTCCTGCGACTGCGGCGGCCAAACGTCTTCGATCTCATCCGGGAGAACAACCTCTTTACGGATGTTCAAGACCAGGCATTACTACTCGTCGAGTTCGACCACGAGCTGATGGAGAAACGCAAGCAAGAGGGACAGCCCGCTCAGAAGAGTGAGGCCATCACTCTGCTTGTGGATCACATCCACTCGATACCTGTGAGCGCTTTTTTTACCTACTCTTATAAGAGATATCTGAACCGTGGTCAAGGTCGGACGGGTGGTGCAACAGCTACAGAGCCGGCCGTACTTCCTTTTCCTATATCTGGATGCCCTGATGGACAAAGAGCCTCATATGGTGTCTGGGTTCGCCGACATGCAGGTACTGCCGACGGCTTCGTTTTTGTTCGACTTTACTTATTCATTTCGTACTTCAAGGTCAAACTGTACGCCGAGTTCGCCACACCCCGGCTCATCGATTTCCTGAGAGCTAGCAATGACTACAATCTCGAAAAGGTACATTGACCGCGATAACCATGGAGTTCATCTTACAACTTTTCTAGGCGTACAAAGTTTGCGATGACCGAAGTCTCGTTCCAGAGATGGTGTTCCTGCTCGGACGCATGGGGAACAATAAACAGGCGCTGACGCTCATAATCGAGAAGCTTGGGGACGTCCATCGAGTATGCCGCCGTGATTCTTTTAAATTGAGCTCCTCACAAACTCTTCGTGCCAGGCTATTGATTTCGCCAAGGAGCAAAACGACGATGATCTCTGGGAAGATCTCTTGAAATACTCCGAAACGCGACCCAGTACGTTCCCTTTTCGTCTTGGTTTCTGGCCCTGACCTCGCCACAGCATTCATCCGTGGGCTGCTCGAGAACGTCGGTCCGGAAATCAGTCCCTTCGTCTGATTCGCCGTATCAAAAACGGACTGGAGATCCCAGGACTTAAAGTGGCCCTGGTCAAGATTCTTCAAGATTTCCACCTTCAGATATCGCTCCTCGAGGGGTGTCAGACGATATTGAATGGAGATAGCTCGGACTTTGCTCGTAAATTGCACAAGGACCAGACAGCTGGCTTTTTCCTCACTGGTTTGTCTTTTTCTTCTTCATTTTGGACCCGCCTGATCGTTGTACTGTCGCAGCCAAAACAGCGTGTCCCATATGTTCGCGATCGCTTCAAGAAACACCGCAGGCGCCGATCATTCTGTTTTTGTGCCGGCACGTCGTTCATGCGGCCTGTACGAGCGGCGGGGACCACCTCCCCGAGCAGCCTGACCCTGCGTTGCGCGGTGTCGGGATGGCCGACAGCATGGCGCGCGGTCTCAGCGGGAAGATTGCTTTGTGAGTCGTCTTGTATGACCATTGCGCCTCTGATTGATTTTCTTTGTTTTTTCAGCGAGTCGGTAGTTCGTGCAAAGTTAGACCAGGGATGCCCGTTTGTCATAAGGAGAGCGAAGGCTCACGGACTCGATAGTGTCGATGACCATATTACCCATACATACACTCATACCATCTTCATAGATCAATGTATTAATATTTCGACGCATCTTTCACTTTTTCTATACACGTTGTATACACGGCTAAATAAATCAACTAATGTAACCTGGAGGTCATGTTCCGACTCGTTAGGTGCGGTGTAGATCTCGGATTTTCCGGATCCTAAACAACTGCGCGCACAAAGCTCTAACTACTAGACAGGCTAAGCTACATGATAGTTGCGGATGACGGGTGGAAGGTTCTCGCAGATCGCGTGCCAGTCTCCGGCCGAGTTACGCGGCGGAATTTCGCGCTCTGCAGACGGACAGCGAGTGCGGACCGTGAGCAGGCAGTGGACACAAAGGTGTCATGTCGTATGGGGAACGTCGAATCGCGGGATGTGGACGTGCTGGCCCGGAATATTGTGGTGAGGTTGAGGCCACCGGGATGCACGGCCACTCATTGTGCAGCCCCGTGCTGCATATTAACGCTGAGGTCCGTAACTCCCAGTTCAATGTATGGCATCTCCGGCTGTTCCTCTCCACTCCCCGGCGGATCTGGCGCATTGAACGACGGCGCAGGCATAGACACAACCACGCTCACACGCAAACGCCCCGCATTCGTCTGACCGTCGGGATCATCCTTCGCAACAAGCGGGAATTCTGTACTGACGGTCGACGCGCCGAGAGGCTGCATAAGGTAGCATGGTGAGCAATAAAATATGGAAAGGCATGGTGAAAGAGAACACACCATTATCTCATCCCACCGGTGTACCTCCGCCTCCGGTATCTGAGCCGTGGCGGCCAGATATGCATCAAAGAGTGGCGGCTTCATGGGCTCGAGTACGGACTCGCCACCATCCAGTAGCGCCCGCTCGCGGCGGCGCCGGCCCTCCAATCGCGAACTCAAGAACACCTTTGCGAATATAGAAGCAAAGATGAGGACCGCCGCGAGTACGATATAGCCTGTAGCGCTTGTAAGCCCCGTAGATCATTCGGACCAGAATTGAAGGCGGACATACGGTAAATGTTTTGGTCTGCAGCAGACATGGAAGTATAGTACGCTTCGTGTGCGGATTCAAGTCAGGGTTTTAGCGAGATTTCAATGCAGGATGCTCTTCAAGGTGGTCATCGCCAGCGATAGTACTGCGTGTACTTCGTAGAGCGAGGGAGACAAGATTTGATCCCATCACAGTATGCTCGTGTGACTTCGGCAAGCGCCGACTTAAAATAACTACCAAATAACTACTGAGTATTGCTAAGTACGGGGCGCCGTGCTCTACCCAGCGGCGAGTGGGGGAGGGTAGAGGAGAGTACTGCACGTAGACCATCGACATCGCTAAAATTAAATAAGGAAGTTAACGTGTCGCTAAAACGAGTGTCAGCCCTCTGGCGAATGTCCTGACCAGACCTGTGATTCAAAATGTATAAACTGTTGCGACCACGTTGCGACATCTGAAAATTCAGAACAAAGCCCAGCTAATTAAGAAACGATTGGTACCTTTAAATGTCAAACTGAGACTAAATGAAGGGGTCGAACGACCAGGGAAAGATCCTAGATTTCCAGGAATTGCAAAGAAGAGGAGGTTTTGATAAGCTACATAAATGAAGCGTGTTAAAATGCGTCTGGCTTGTGTCATTTTATGAACTCGCGTTGATTGGCCGCAATTTCCTTTTTCGGTGGCGGGCGTTGCATTATTTGTCCTTGCGTTTTCCGGAGGCCACACTTTTCTTCGTCCTTTGAAATGGCCGAATCCGACTCGCAGGCCTCGTCCTCGACGCTCTCGTCGTCGTCGTTTCCCGACTTCAACTCCAAGGTCCAGGCTGCAGCTCTTAACGCGACCCGCAGTGCAGCTGGTTTGCCCGCCGACGTACCGTTCCACCGCTCTATAGATCCAGAGCTCGCAGAGGACCTCGACGCGTTTTCATCTCACGTACTATCACTTGCGAACAATATTCTTTCGCTGGTTGCGACCGCGGATTCATCCCAGTCCAGTCGGCGGAAAGGGAAGGCAAAGTTGCAAAGTCAAGACGATGTTGTGGATGACTTCCACTCGCTCATCGTTGACTCGATGGATCAGCTGTTGGAGCGAACGGTATGTGCGCTTTTTGAGTCATATATGCTTGTTTGACGTTGTGCAGGACATATGTCTAGACGAGTTCATGGGGCGAACAAAAGCCCCGCTTGTAGCAATCAACTACGATGCGCCAGGCCTGCGCAAGACTGTGAAAAAAAATCCTGCCCAAAGAGGACAGCTTGATTCCGCTGTGCAACATGCATCGCATCTTGCCAAGCCACAGCTCGCGTTTAAACACGCCGTTAACAACAGCGACGAGCCGTGGTACCCCGCGCTCTCCCACAAATTCAACGCGCAAGTACCCCTGGGCCACATCTATCGTGACTCCGATGCAGAGGCGATCGTGTACGTACTGTCTTCCTTGTTCCATGCTCACAAACTAACATATTGTCGCAGCAATCACCCCTACCGCTACGAAATAACACACATCTCGTATCCTCCGCGAATGTTTGTCGCAGCGGAGCCGATTGCACCGACACCGTTTGAATCCACGTCAGCTATCTGGGTATCGACGCCCGACGTACTCGACGCCATGGTGGATGAGCTCCGGCGCGCCCCTGAGATCGCCATCGACCTTGAGCATAACAATTATCGGTCATATGCGGGTATTGTGTGCTTAATGCAAATCAGCACACGTACGCAGGACTGGATAGTTGATACCCTGGCATTGCGGGCGGAGCTCGCTACTGGCGCGTTAAACGAGGTGTTCACAAACCCCAAAGTTGTCAAGGTGCGTTTTACGTTACGCCGCCAGATTGGACTAGATCGCCAAACCGCTGTAGGTTCTTCACGGCGCGGAAAGCGATATCATATGGTTACAGCAAGATTTCAATCTGTACATTGTCAACCTATTTGATACGTTTCACGCCTCAAAACTGCTGGAATTTCCCCGCCACGGCCTCGCAAACCTGCTCGAGATGTACTGCGACTTCGTCCCAGACAAGCGGTATCAACTTGCGGACTGGCGCATACGGTTCGCATTCCTGACGGCCTTAATATTTCGTGACACTGATCTACGATAGACCACTCCCCGAGGACATGCTACAGTACGCTCGTTCTGACACGCACTTTCTCCTCTTCATATACGACAACCTGCGTAACGCCCTCCTCGATCGAGCCATCTCGCGCGCGCAATCGCTATCCCGCTCCCCGTCACCCGCACGTCATTCTCCACCTAGTACCACGCCGCCAGAACAAGCGCTTATTCGTCAGGCGCTCACACGCTCGGAGGAGACGGCGCTGCGGACGTACGAGAAGGAGATGTACGATTCGGAACGAGGCGGAGGAAGCGCAGGCTGGGACACACTTGCACGCAAGTGGAATAAGGGCGGGCTCGTCGCTGCGGCCGAGACGCCCCTCGGCAGCGAGACTCTGCAGCGTGCGGTCTATCGCTGTGTGCATGCGTGGCGGGACGAAGTCGCGCGCGCGGAGGACGAGAGCACCCGGTTCATCCCCTTCCTCCTTTTCTTTTCGCAGTTTCATTTACTCCGTCTTCAGATACGTTCTCCCCAATCACTATCTATTTCAACTAGCGGAGCGCCCACCAGCAGACATGGCGGCGCTACTCCAAATGTTCCAGCCCGTACCACCCGTTGTCCGACGGCGCGCAAAGGAGCTGCTGGAAGCGATTCGAGCATGTCTGCAGCGCTATTTTTCCAAGTCGAAGAATGAGGCTCCGGTGCTACCCGCTGTCGAGAAGGATGCAGAGATGCAGGTAGATGAGGTGGTCGCCAAGGTCGAGCTGCCTACCAGTAGCGCAGGTAACTTGTGGTCTATCGGTGCGTTATTTGCCCGAGTTTCTGCATTTAACCAACCATATTCAGTGCCAGGCACGTCGACGCTCGCAGGGAAGTCTGCCCTATTCGGTGTTTCCCTCGCCGCGAAAACACCTGCGATAGCATTAGCAACGTCAACTAGCTCCTTGTTCGGTACGAAAGGCACCGCGGCGATGCAGGTAACTTAACATGAATTTCCTCCGTTGACTACTCTTATTCTAATGCACCTTTATTAGCTCACCTCCCGCTTTCAGGAGGTGGTCGCTCGTATACATAGCGCGTTGGTGATTGTCCCCTCTATGCCAGTGGTGCGTTCGCATTTCATTGCTCATCATTCGCTCACATTCTCGTTTGCAGGCAGATTCTGGGATCGGCGCCGATTCCGCAGTGCCGATCTCAGGCGAGCCGGCGCATGGCATGCAAGTGGAGGTTCCTTACGTTCCCACCGCACAGCGGACCACGAAACAGGTCGTTGAAGTAGTCGACGACTCCATCGTTGTCGTCGGGCAAGCGCGACAGAAGAAGCGTAAGCGGCCCAAGACCGATAGTGGGGTGGGTGGAGATGCGGGCGATGAGGCAGCAGAGGATCCTGCCAGTCTGAAGAAGACGAAAAAGCAGGAGAAACGCGACGCTCAAGACGGAGAGGAGGCGTTTGACTTTTCCGCCGTGCCCAATATTCTCGACGACGTACCGAACAGTGAGGACATGCGCGTGAAGAAGAAGAAGAAACAAAAGCAAGGGAAAGGTGCGGTTGCTGTGCATGGTACATGGACCGACTAAGCTGACTGCTCTTTTTTCATAACAGACAAACAGTTCTACGGCGATTTCCCAGCGCCGCCCAAGGCGCACAGTGATCTGAAGAGTGGAAATCAGTCGCATACATTCAAGTAGACTATGGTTTAGCTAGTTAAATGAGTTGGTTCTCGGCCGTGGAACTTCTGTGAATAAAAATCTCAAGGAACGCGACGCGGAACCGCCATCACAAAGCGTGACGGCACGCGTCAAACTGTGACTCCGCGCGTTGCTCCGTTCCTCCACCATGGCTCCCTCGCAAAAGACCAGCAAGCCATCCCAGCCCGGAGGAAAAGACATACGCGCATTCTTTGCGGGTTCCGCGAGCCAGAAATCCCACCCGACTCCAAAGCCAACGCAGGTATGTCTTAGAAATCACCCCCAAAGCCACCCACAATAATCTTCAATCTCCCAGTCCTCGGCAGTTGGGTCAAATGACAAGACGGCCATTGAAATCAGTGCGTATTTGACTAGACGACGCGGTTGTATTGCTCATTGAACCCGCGTACATAGGTGATGATGAAGATATGTGAGTTCCACGACATAACCTCTGCCGCCAGTGCTTCATGAACTCCCTTCAGGCCGTCTGCGAAGGCTTCATCGTACGTCACGGATTTTTTTTTCTGCTCATCGAATTCATGTTTCTATCCATTCGTCAAGATCGAAACCGACTGCAAAAGCCTCGGTATTACTTACGTCTGCCTGATTTAATGGCGCACAAATTTACCCTGGGTATTTTGCAGCTACCTGCCGTCGTACAGGAGAAGTCGAAACCTATTCCTGGTCCTCGGAAATCGGTCAGTCTGCATTTGGCTGCACCATCGCGATTTGCCTGACTCACCTCCAAGGCTCCTTCCGCTTTGGAACCCATGGATGTTGATAGCGACGATGAGCCGGTGGTCAAGAAGCGAAAAAAGGCGACGGCACTGTTGTCGAGCGACGAGGAGGACACGCCTCCGAAGAAAAAACCAGCAGCTGGTGGCAGCAAGCCGAAGGCGCGCCTGTCCAAGGCCAAAGACGACGACTTTGTTGTCAGCGACGGCGACGAGTCTCCTGTCCCCAAGAAAAACGGCCGCAAGACGACGACGACACTCTTCCTGTCGAGCGAAGACGACGACGACGAAGCTCCGAAGGCGAAGAAGAAGCCGGCGGCAGGTGCGAGTAAGCCCAAGCCCCGGCTGTCCAAGTCGAAGAAGGACGACGATTTCATCGCAAGCTCGGACGACGAGGAGCCAGCCCCCAAGAAGAACACCGTCAAAGCCAAAGCGGGATCTTCTAAACTGCCGGATAAGACCAGTGGGAAGGGGGGCGTCAACGGGAAGGGGAAGGAGAAACCCAAGGACGAGCCAGCCAAAGAAAAATACAAGTGCGTATACACCTATCCTACTCTCCTCGGCCGGCATTAACATGGAAGCAGCTGGGCCGCCGCCAAGGCAGCGAAGCTTGCCGGCCCCGTGGCCGCTGGCTCCAAAGACGTGCCCAACGGCGAACCGAATTGCCTTGCGGGTCTAGCGCTCGTCTTCACCGGAGAACTGAGTAGTTTTTCTCGCGAAGAGGCGGTCGATATCGCGAAACGTTTTGGCGCGTAAGTTCCCGTAGTTTCTCCCGTTTTCGGATTCTAAACGCACCACAGACGCGTTACTGGTCAACCGTCCAGCAAGACGGATTACGTCGTGCTGGGAGACAATGCTGGGCCCTCGAAATTGGTGGCTCTCAAAAAGCATGGACTCAAGACGCTAGATGAGGATGGGTTTTTACAGCTCATCGCGACGCGCAAGGGGACGGGTGAACTTGATGAGAAGACGCTGAAGAAAATGGAGAAGGACAGAGAGGCTATTGAAACTGCTGCGAAAGAAATGGAGAAGCGGGAGAAGAAGGCAGCAAAGGCGCAAAGGTATGCGAGCCACGTTTTTTCTTTCCTACTGTTGACGCGTTAGTAGCTCCAAGACGATCGACCCGGCATCGCAACTCTGGACGACACGGTATGCACCGCAGAACATCAAAGATATTTGCGGCAACAAGGGCCAGGTTGAGAAACTGCAGCAGTGGTTAAAAGACTGGTAGGTCTCCCTTCGTTTGTACCGTCGCGTTAACGCTTGCCTCCTGTACAGGCCCAACAGCCTTAAGTCGGGCTTTAAGAAACCTGGCAAGAACGGCTTGAATGTCTTTCGAGCCATTCTCATTACGGGTCCACCTGGTATCGGCAAAACGACGAGCGCGCATATGGTGGCAAAGATGGAGGGTTTCACGCCCATTGAACTCAATGCGAGCGATGCGCGGAGTAAGAAACTCGTCGAGGTAAAGGGCCCGGTTCTGTATGCGAGAGGGCAGGCTGACGCTTTAGCAGAATGGTATGAATGTCAACAACACCTCGTTGGATGGATACATTGCGGGCAGTCGTGTACATTCTTTTTTCTTGTATGACGCCCGTTTCGCTGACCATGCTCTGAACAGGAAAGGGATGGAGTGGCGATTACAGATCGGACCGTCCTCATCATGGATGAGGTAGATGGAATGTCGTCTGGCGATCGTGGGGGCGTTGGTGCTTTGAATGCAATGATCAAGAAGAGCAAGGTATTTATCTGCCTCTCCAGATTACTCCAATCTCATCAAGATAGGTACCCATCATCTGCATTGCCAACGACCGAGGGGCGCAGAAGCTGAAGCCGTTAGTCGCAAATACCTTCAGTCTTCCGTTCCAGAGGTTAGTCGAGACGATGCTTAATTGCTTAGCCTTGCTCAGAACAATGTAGACCGCAAGCAGCGGCGATCCGCTCAAGACTCATGACCATCGCGTTTAAGTGGGTACAAATAGTGTCTCTTGTAATCAAGCTAATCCGTCCTCCAGAGAAAAAATGCAGATCCCAGCAAACGTGATTGACCAGCTCGTTGCGGGATCACAGTCAGATATTCGTCAAGTATTGAATATGTTATCCACTTGGCGGCTATCGAGTAACACCATGTCTTTTGACGAGGGGAAGTCACTGTAAGATTCAAGTTCTCTATGCAGTCACATTCACTCATATTTCTTAATACAGTGCGAAAATGAACGAGAAGTACACTATAATGAGTCCATTCGATATAACGTCGAAGATGATGGGCCCTTACCTGTTTTCGGCGACGTCGCGGGAGTCCCTTGGCGACAAGATGGAATTATATTTCCAAGACCATTCGTTCATGCCCTTATTTATACAAGTGCGTTTTATCTACAAATCTTGTTTCCATGCTGACGGTAAACCGACGTGAAGGAGAACTACCTTAAGTCGGAACCTTCGCGACTCAAGAATTACGATGGTCCGATGAAGCAACTGAAATTTCTCGAGCTGATGGACAAGGCTGCGTCCTCGATATCAGATGGGGATCTAGTTGACGCGTTAATACACGGGTGCGTTTTTTTTTGCTCTTCTCTTATTTTTTCTCCAGTCATAACGAGTGGCCAGGCCGGAGCAACATTGGTCGCTGATGCCGCTGCATGCGGTGTGTTCCACCGTACGGCCTGCTTCCTTCTTATACGGCACGGGCGTACACTATGGCGGGCCCAGCTCGATGTCCTTCCCCCAGTAAGCACCACTAGCATGAGACTAGTAATGGCTCCTGAATCCTCCTAGGTGGCTCGGCCAAAACTCCAAACAGACGAAGTTGAGTCGACAGTTAGGTGATGTCCAGATTCGGATGCGGCTCAAGGTCTCCGGCGACAAGTCGGAGATACGGCAGTCGTATATTCCTGCGTTGTTCCCTCATATCGTCAAGCCGCTGATGGACGTCGGAGCGGTGAGTTGTATTCTGGCTCGTTCGTCTTCATTCTCGTGACCAATTTCGCAGAGCGTCGTCGAGGAGGTCATCGAAAAGATGGATGAATACTACCTGACGAAGGAGGAGTGGGATACCATCATCGAGCTCGGTGTCGACGAAAAGAAGGACGATGTCGTGCTCAAGAAAATATCCACGGCCACCAAAACAGCGTTGACCAAGAAGTGAGTTTATTTCGTCGGTTTCTCGCACAAGCTCTGACTCTCCTTCAGGTACAATTCCTCGGAGCATCCGATTCCCTTCTACAAGGCGTCCGATCTTGGCAAAGTACCCAAGAAACTCGCCGGTGGCCCAGCACCCGACATCGAGGATGTGTTTGACGTAAGTCTGAAGGTATTGTGTGCGTACCAAATAATTGACTCGTTGTACAGCTGGATGAGCCGGTTGACGATGTGTCTGACGACGACAAGGCGAGCAAAGATGCAGATGATATCAGCAAGAACAAGCTTATCAAGGCGCCGAAAAAGAAGGCTGCGCCAAAGAAAGCGACGAAAGCGAAGAAGTGATTCCTTTTTGATTTAGCTGCATATTTTTGTATCATAGTCATCCTCTTTAATCCTTTGCTTTGAACATGTTCGCGTTGTGTGTTATCTAAAATAGCTGGTGTATAAATTTCTTTGCGGATACTGGGTTGCGACGCCGCGCGTCGATGTTTCTACCCATTCAGAAGACTTCAAAAAAGTGCACGGGAAGCTGGTGGTATAGAAAATGTGGAAAATAATGCGGGGGATAGAAATCTGTAAACTCGCACTCTTACTCCCTCCTACTCTCCTGAACCTCTTGAGCAGGTCCTTCCGCCGAACGCTCAGCCCGGAGCGTCGCGATCGTGGCCTCCAGCTGAGCTATTCGCTCATCCTAAGTTTCGAGTAGGATGTCAGGTTCAAATGGTGCGATTTAAATAAAGCGCGCGCCTTCATCGTGGCCTCCAGCTGAGCTATTCGCTCATCCTGAGTTTCGAGTAGGATGTCAGGTTCAAATGGTGTGATTTAAATAAAGTACGCCCCATCATCGAAGCACGCGCCTTCATCGTGGTCTCCAGCTGAGCTATTTGCTCATCCTGAGTTTCGAGTAAGATGCCAGGTTCAAATGGTTCGATTTAAATAAAGCACGCGCCTTCATTGCCATCGTAGATGCCTGCTTTTTGATCTGGTTGTAAATGTAAATTTTGGTGAGTGCTTCCAATAACATGGCTAGCCAGAACACGCACCACATCTATGGCTTTGTTAAGGCCAGTTTGCGCAGCGGGATATGTTGCAATTATTGCATCGATTTCGGTTTTGTAGTTGTTCATAAAGGACAGGAGAGAGGGGAGTGCTGGGTTGTACGCGGGCCCGTCTATAGATGTGCCATCGAATATGGATTTTAATGCCTGATAGATCGTAGTGACATAAAAGATACACGATCTGTTTGGTAGGGTATAGCCTGGATTGCGGTCGGAGACCAGCCTCGCCAGAGTCAAGACGTTGATAAGAGTTGGCGATTTGTCGGGGAAGGTAAGCCTATGGCAGAGATGATGGGGCTGGCTCCCGATCATCGTCTCCTCCGAACATACGGCTGATATTTTCACTTTGTCTAAGGCGATTGTGGATAGCGGCGATGTCAGGAGAGAGGCGGAGGAAGATATCGAGTTTTCTGTGGTTTGACCTCTGGCTACCCTTTCGAGCGACAAGAGAAGTCGATGCGTGCGGAAAGCCCTGGGGTGCTGGAGATGGATGATGGCGATGGCGTGGCCTGTAAAGCCGTTGTAGCAATATAGATTGATTGACTCTACGACGGCTTCGCTCGCAAGCTCTGCCGATTCGACGGTTTTGAGGATTCGCTCGGCGATGAAGTCCCGGGGAGTACTTTCGTAGCGAAGAGGTGGAAAGATCGTGTCAAAGGCCTCAGACGGTACGGGGACCTTTCTGAGGACGCTTTTGAAGAAACTGGAGAAACAATGCAGCAGACAGCGGAATCTGGCTCCTCGCCTCGTATCTGGAGGACTGCCATGTTGAGTGGGACGTAAGAGAAGCATGAAGCCCCTAAAAAAATGTTATACATTTCGACAGAAGCTCGCCGATCGCGAGAAGCCGATGATAATCCAACGGCGATGAACTACTGCTGCTGTGAACCTCGGCGCTGCGCGGTGCGCATGCCGCCAGTTGCGTTACACGAGGACCATGACGAAGACGGGAGAGAATTTCAAAATGCCAGCGTTGGCGGCGGCGGCGAAGAGTGATATGACGCCAGAGAGCGAGTGCAGACGTAGCGTTGTGTTTCGGACCACATTGTGGGATCAGCACGCGCGGTAACTTAACTGTATGAATTTTGTGCAATTAACGAGTACAACCAGCCCTACAACTCGACCTCCCGGACGCCGTCCTTGTCGACGACTTTCACTTTATATTTTCCGGGGTTGACGACGAGACGCTTGGAAACTTCGTCGATGCAGCGCCGCAGCGTCGCGAGGCCCTCTTCGAGCGGTGCCTCCGGGTCGTGATACCTATAGCTCGTTAGCAAAAATTTTCACCGCATATTCGAAAGTTGGAGGCAAAGATGAGGAAATAAATGGAAACAACACGTACCGATCCAGCAAACTGAGGGCAAAGTACGCGCCATAGCCATGCGCGGCAAACGGGACCTCGGTCATGGTGCCGAAGTAGTCGATCCAGTAGAGGTGCGGGTCGTGCGAAGCGGTGTCGTAGCCACCGACGAGGAGGTTTACCGAGTAGGCTTTGCGCGAGCGCAGGGAGGTCGCGAGGGCACGCCGGATCCAGGACGCGGCGGCGGAGGGCGCAGCGCGTAGAGATTGCGGATCTGGTAGAGACGGATGTTGCGCTCGACGTATTCAGCAAACTGGACGGTGTCGCCTGGTTATAGATGAGTAAATATAAGAAATTCGACACGAAATAAAACCAAGAAAACGGACCTGGCTCGCCCGAATATGCCATGAGGAGGTGCGGGCTGAGGGTCTTTATCTTGTCCTCGTCGGTCTTCATCTTTATGATTGAGCGCGCGGATGTCGTGTCTGCGGCGACGATCACATAGCCCTTGCCCGTTATTGCGAACGACGTTTCCATTATGGCGGTAAGAAGAGAGACGTATTGAAGCTTGAAGGGTTACGCGTCGCACGCCAATGACCCCCAGATCAAGCACGACCAAATATCCTCCTCCTTCCTTCCGCTATGGCGCTGCGGTGCACCCTTGCGCGTTCGCTGGCCTTCGCTGCCCCGCCACTGGGCTCCGTGATGCCCAGACTACCGCGTGCGGTGTCTGACGCGCGCGGAATGTCTGACGACACGACGGCGGACATGGCATTGAAGGCGCTGGGCTCCGGCGAATCAGACGTCTTTAAGGATGCACCAGAGAAATTCGAGTGGAAGCCGTACATGTATCTGCCGACGCTCGAGTCGCTGGGCGGCGGGTCGCACCACGAACCACTATCAACATCCCCCCGGTGGAGGACCCGCTGCTGCACTTCCTTACATCCCTCATCATGAAGAACGGCGAGCGCGCAAAGGCCCGCCGCATCGTTTCAAGAACACTGCTCTATATATTCACCCTTACCCGCGCGCCCCCGCTTCCCATCCTCCGCGAGGCTGTTCTCCTCGCGTCTCCCGCCGTCAAGACTGTCTCCCAGACCCACGGCACAAAAGTCGTCCACGTCCCCACCGCTCTCAGCGAGAAGCACCGCACCCACTACGGCCTCGCATGGCTCCTCGCCGCTCCAAGGCCCGTGTCGGCCGCCGTCTCGAGGAACGTCTTGCCCGCGAGATGGTCGACGTCGTCCAGCGTACTCACGCGGCCCGCGGCGCGCCCGGCGACATGAAGCACCCCGGCTCGCTCGGCCTCAAGCTCGACATGCACAGGCTGGCCACGGTAAACAGGTTCGTCGTCGTTTTTTCGTGCTGTCTGTCGAGCTGGACTGATATGCATTCATTGCAGAGGGAGCGTCAGAATAGAGCCGGGAGCACAAAGGGCGATGGCTGCTGCAGCGGAGCAAAGCATCACGTCGTCGTCGCATGCCTCAGTGTCGTCTCCTCCCGAGTCAGACGAGTCAGCCGAGTCAGAGCCCGCCGAAGATTCACCTATAGCTACTCCATAGATATTACACCATAGTCCAAAATACGAGCATTGCAGGGCGCGTGCGCGTAACCCTTTTTTGATTTTAGCTGCAAGTCTGTGCATGCATTACATGGACGCCTTTAATACGTTACAATCCCATTCAATTCTGCATATATGCTTTTGCAAAGACAAATCCGCTCATCTCCTACGCTCCCGCTCCCTCGAATCCCTCCTGCGTTCTCTGGGCAGCGGCGGCGGCGATCGCTCCGCTCCCTGCGAATCCCCGCGCAATGGCCTTCTCTCCCCCGAGCGCGACCTGTCCCGGCGTGCACGCGGCGATATGACATGCGGCGGTCGCTCGCGCTCACGCCCGTTGCCGTTCCCAGTCGCACGCCGCGGCGGAGAGTCAAAGCGGCGCCGCACAGACGCGTCCTTTTCGCGCGGTGGCGGTGAGCGCGAATCCCTGCGGCGTGGGGGCGGCGGAGGCGACCGCGACGCACGACGGCGAGGGGGAGGGGGTGGCGAACGTGAATCACGACGACGAGGGGGAGGGGGCGGCGAGCGCGAATCGCGACGGCGCGGGGGCGGGGGAGGCGAGCGAGATATGCGACGGCGCGGAGGTGAATCCCGGCGGAGGGAGGCGGCGAGACCGAGCGCGAGTCTTGGCGCCCGCGCCGCGGCGGGGTTGAGTCCCTGCGCGCGCCGCGACGCACCGGCGGCGACATCTCCCTCCTGCGCGGGGGCGGCCGGTGGCGAGTCGTCTCGGCGACGCGGCGACAGCGAGTCCGCGCCTGTGCGTCGCCTGGGGGCGTTCGGCTGGGGCTGCGGCGGCGCGCACCACCTCTCGAGACAGACGAGCTCGAATCAGACGAAGAAGAGTCTGAGTCTGAATCCGAGTCGGAGGATGACGAGTCAGAGGACTCGGCGTCGAGCATCGCGCGGCGCTGCTCCATAATCAGCCGCGGCGCGTTCTTGAGGTACTCGCGCATCTCCTCCGTGACGACACCCAACCCGATACTCGTAAAGTAGTTGATCGCGAAGCGCGTGTTCTTTGGCACGTCGACGGGGAACATGCCCTCGCATCCGCGACGGACCTCGGGTCTTTGAACCGCTCCGCGACCGTCTTGAGGCCCATGCTCTCCGTCATCTCCGTCATCATGATTTTCACAAAGATACGACTGCTGCTCGTCGTGTCGTCCTCGTTGATTTTGACGCACTCGAGCACCAACCACGAGATGGCGTCACTCGCGAGGAGATGCCCAAAGAATCGCGCGATGTTGCGCAAGCGGTTGGTCTCGTACCGATGGATAGTCGTGTAATAGTTGCCGAACGCCTGTTCGAAGCAGTCTGTCCAAACGCGGTTGAGCTTGCTGAAGCGCTCGCCGACAAGGCCGTAGAAGGTCGAGTATGAGCGCTCCTGAGAGCAACACTCAATGATCATGTTGACCAGCTCAATCTGAAAAAGTACGTCAGTCGCGAGCAGAAGGCGAGATTTGAATGCCTTTACCTCCTGGCCCTCTTGGAGTTGAACTTTAAGCAGCTTGTGAACGGCTTCTTCGTAGTTGAGGGCATTCATGATAGAGAGGTAGATCGTCCGGCGCAGATTGACAAGATTCGTCTCTGTACGATCCTCGATGCCTTCTTTTGCGGCCACTGGAATCATGTCAGCCCAAAGCGTTGCAGTAGCTCGCGATGGCTACATACCCTCGTCCTCATCTTCGTCCTCACTCGACTCCTCGGATCCCGACTCTTCATCCGAGTCTTCGCCCAGGATTTCCGTCTTGATCGACTTATATTTTCTTCATTCTCGAGGTAATTTGGATCAAACTTGAAGATATCTGCGGTATCATGAGCAGGAGCGAAAGCAACGAAAACGGGGGACATACTCAGTCCTTCCTGCACCTGCAACTCTTCCTCCAACTGGATTTGATGGGTAATCTGCTCCTCCTCTTCGACGAGATCCAAACCTTCGGGCAGGATTGGGTTGTCCTTGTACTTGTCCTTGCGGACTTGCATCAGGACCTCAATCATGTACTGCACACGCTGGCTGATAGAACCCTCGTTAAGAACTGCGCGGAAGCGCTCGAAGACGGTAGCGTTGGCCTTTGGGGAGTTCTCGGCCAGGAACGCACCGACCTCGCGCATGAATCCGACAGCAATCTCGATTGAGTCGTCTGTTGGCCGCTCGATGAGAAGAACGATGATCTGGAGAGCGATGATCTCGTGTGCCACAGACTGGTTGACGAGGTGGCCAATGAATGTCGTGGTCGAATGGCAGACAATCTGGGTAGGATGAGTGACATGTCGTGAAAAGCGTACACGATTACGCACCTTATCATTCCGCTTGAATGCCCGTCGGAACTGGCTGATCAGGCGAGCCAGGATCAGCTCGCCGACTTGAGGCAGCTTCGTGTTGATGATAGCCACCAGCGCCGCAAAGACCGGGGTGTAAGTCAAACTGGAGGCTTGCGCCTTCATGACGCTGCGGCAAAACAGGCCGCGGCCGCGAATAAGATTCTCAGCGAAGAGCTCGGGGACAACGGCCTTGATATTGACAATGTTGACTCGATTCACGATACCCGTTATCGACTTGCGTAGCGCATCCCAGGAAAGACGCTGGTACTCCGCACTAGCCTTGTCCGACGATGCAGCGGCCTGCAGGGCGCGCAGACGAGCCGGAGGCATATATACACCGCCCGAACGCGAGCCTACGAGTTTGGCAAATTCGGCTTGGGCGTCGGATTGCGAGTCTTTTGGTTTGTCGGTTTTCTCGAGCTCCATAGCTGCGACGCGTGCTGCCAGCTGGCGTTCTCGCTCCGCACGGCGTATAGGATCGACATCAATGACTTTTGGAAGATCCAGGCGAGCTTTTTGAGGAGGAGAGTGCGACCTGCGCCGACTCGAAGGCGGAAGGTCCTCGTCAGGTGAAAGAGACCTAGAAACACAGATATGAAGCCAAAGTCAACGCGGGGAGGAATGAAACATACCTCTTCCTCTTGTGCAGCGCACTGTCCGGAAGATTGGGCGAGCTCATGACCGCAGCGGACATGGCTGCTCAACGTTGATCGGTGCCGGAGGAAAGACGCTGTAGTTGTTTGCCATCATCCCCAAGCTTTCAGGCTCCGCGCTGATGGCGGCTGACTGAGCTTGTTTTCGACCATCGCGTCCAAAATCGCGTTCAACTACAAAACCTTTATATTCGTCGTCCGTTCCGCAGTGCGCACACATGATGTGATAAGTCGGCAACTTATGTTTATTTTGCACCCAGCCCGCTGAACAACGCAATGCCTACTCCTCAGATCGCGCTAATCGAGAAGGCTCTTCTGACCGGAAAATGGGAGAGCTCCGTTGAAACGTCTGACGTCCTGGACCTCGCTAAATCCGTTGTAAATGGCGACTTTGAGGCTGCACTTCAAGGCCCGTTCGCCAAACGAATATTTGCGCGTTCAACGACAGACCCCAATGATACTTCAGCATTATTCAATGCGGAGGTGGCTGGTAATCCTGCCGATGACGAAGAGATTCGTCTGATTCTGGCTGTCGCATGCCTCCATTCCTTCATCCAAATTAACTGGACGGGACCCGACCTCGATTTCAAGGTTCGGGATGTACTCCAGATAACGTCTTCGGAAGTTACAGAGGAAGAACTCAACCGACGAGCTGTCTCTGAGCTGGCCTACGGCGGCGAACCAGCTTACCATCTTACACAGTATGCGATGCTGCTCCGACTCGCGCAGTTGCTTTTGGACGTGCCCTCTCAGCACTGTAAATCTATACCCTGGTGGAAGCTTCGCGTAGCACTCGTCCATCAACAGATCCTCGACGAGCCCGCGCCGCCCCCATCCAGTCTTTTATCAGCTTTAGAGCCTCTGGAGCCGGTTTACGTCAGCGATCCCGAGCTTTCTGGTCGTCTGCAACTCGAGCAGGGCCTTTCACAACATATCCTTTCCCAGGACAAGCTCGCGGCCGATTATTTTATCAAGGCAGCTCGCGCTACGGGGATGGAATACGAACTCACAGGCGCCTTAGGAAAACGCACGAAATTTCAGCAAAACGAGCTCAGCCAGCTCATCCTCTTCGCCGAAAGTCAGTTGAGACTGGAGGACCGCCCGAACGACTCTTCTTCCGTGGAACCTTCATCCTCTGGAGGTCAGGTCCCGGAAACTCTCGCGCTGAATGACGACACCCTCCTCGAACAAACGGCATTTACATCCTCATCTCCTTCTGCTCACTCGCGCCTGTCCCACCTCGATCCATCGGCTCAACCTGCCCTCCATCCCTTAGACCAGAGCATTCTGCTCGCCATGTGCCTCAACGTTAAAAACACCTCTCCGGTGCACGGCCTCACCGCTGAGCAAATGACGCCGTACGTTGCGCGCGTGATCACACACCCGCTCAACTGGTCCGTGCACACCATGGCTCTCCTCCTCCGCGCGCGCCTCGAGTCCAATCGCACGCGTACTGTCGAACGCGCCACACTTCAGCTGCAGGCGCTCATCGAGCAGATGCCCACCGCCGACGCGCCAGTCGCCGAGCGCCTTCACTACGCGCACGCGCTGCCGCTCCCGAGTAAATGGGAGATGGAGAAGGAGCTCGCGACGCGCTTCCTCAGTCTCGGCGCTGTGCGCTCCGCACTCGATATCTTCGAGCGCCTCGAGATGTGGGAGGAAGTCGTCAAGTGCTGGCAGGCGATGGAGCGGCGCGACAAGGGCGTCACGATCGTGCGGGATCTGTTGGAGGGGCGCAAGGCCGAGGCGGATGTGGTCCTTGCGCGGGGGAAGGCGGGCACGACCGAAGCGCGGCGTGCGAACATGGATTTGACGAGGGAGGCGAAGTTGTGGTGTCTCCTGGGCGATCTGGAACCGGAGAACGCGGTGGAGCACTACGAGCGCGCGTGGGCGGTCTCGGGGCAGACTGCGGGCCGCGCGATGCGTTCGCTGGGTGGGTATCATTTCGCCAAAGCGGCGTATCCCGAGGCGATCGCGTGTCTGAAGAAGGCGGTGGCAATCAATCCACTGCTTTCGCGTTCGTGGTTCATTCTCGGGTGTGCGTCTATGCGCGTGGAGGACTGGGCTGAAGCGAAGGCTGCATTTAGTCGGTGTGTTGCGATCGACGAGGAGGATGGGGAGAGCTGGAGCAATCTTGCGAGTATGTATATGCGCATGGGGGCCGATAATAAAGTCGTAAGTCTTCGACAACGGTCTGCCTTGGTCCGCAGTCCTAATCACTCATTCCTAGACCGACGACTCGACGGACGCGGACGCGTCTTCTGCCTCGGCGGCTGTTCCTTTTGAGAACAAGCTCCTTGCCTTCCGGGCGCTCAAACAGGGTTTACGGTCGGCTTACGAGAATTGGCGCATGTGGTACAACTACATGATCGTCGCGATCGAGGTGGGCGAGCTCTCGGAGGCGTGTCGTGCGCTTGGACGGGTCATCGAGAGCCGTGGGGCAGATGCGGTTGACGAGGATGTGTTAGAGCGGCTGGTAAGCGCCGTGACGCGCACCCCCACCGCCGCAGAAGATGCAGGTACCGACGCAGCAGAGGTACAGGTTGGGACCAACCCTAACGAAGGGCGCGGGCTGTTGCGACCGGTTCAGCATTTGCTCGAGAACATCGTCCTACCGCGGATCTCGTCCTCTCCCCGAGTGTTCCGTGCATACGCGCGACTTCTGACGTGGGAGTGCCGTTGGGATGATGCACTTAAGGCATCCATGGATGCCTATCGTTGTAGTACTGCGGGGACCATGGAGCGGGGAGAGACTGATGTCAAGAGGTGGCGCGAAGCAATTGGCGATGTGGAGGATATCGTGGACGCGCTGCGTAACTTCGGTCCGCGCTCTCAGGGCGATAGCGGCAGTTGGCGGTTACAGGCTCGGAGTATTGTGCGGACGTTCATGGGTAAAACCAAGGACGCGTTTGAAGACGAGCCTGAGTGGGCAAAGGTTCAAGAGATGTTGAATGACTTGAAAAAGCAGCCGGTAGATGATTGAAGCTGTAACCCACATATTGAATATAGAGCAGGGAAAATATAACGCGCGCGGCTTGAACGCGGGACCTGAAGGAAGGGCTGGGAAATGAAATTTAATTTCATTATGAAAAGAAAACGACGCCGTGGATCGAACCCGCCACTCTGGACCGTCCCCCGTGTTCAAGCCACGGAGGACCCCGCGTCCGTCCGCCCCAGCGGCATGACTGGGTACATAAAAGTTCAAGAGATGTTCGACGACTTGAAAAGCAGTTGGTAAATAACTAAAGCTTTGACCTTGGATTGTATCTTGAATATACCTCACACGCACGAGCAAAGAAAAATCCAATACACCCGTGGCTTGAACGCGGGACCTCCAAGCAAATGAAAATAAAAAAAGAAGTCGTAGCATAAAAAGCAAAAAGTATGGCATCACCGTGGCTTGAACACGGGACCTTCAGATTCCGATCTTTTCTTCAGTCTGCTGCTCTCCCAACTGAGCTATGACGCCGATGGAAAGTGTCCCTCGCTGAGCGTGTAGACACAGATCAGATAGGGAAGGCAGGTGCGCGCGAGAGCTTGTATAACAAACAACTCATAAAAAGTTGTCACGGTCAGCCACATTTGACTGCCTCCGCCGCGATGTTCCTCCTGGCGCGTGCGCAGTTGGGGCCAGCGCCGCTCCTACGGTTCGGCGCGCGATACAAAAAGAAGAGGTCGGCGTACTACGTCCCTGGCGGCGGTGGGCAGGGACAGAAAGGCAAGCCGGCGGTGATACAGAGGGACGCAATGGGACGTCCAATTGTGAAGCAGCGCGAGAAGAGTCTTGGGGTAAGGCCATATCCCATAAAACGCGACTGGTGTTTATATTTTTGGACAGACATTCAGGCCACTGCCGCCGACGGCGCTGGGACACGAGCTGTTTGAGACGGAGGCGCCAGGGCGCGTCGAGCTCGACCTGCCGCTGGTGCAGCCTCGATTGCTGGCGCCCGGGGTAGCTATGAGGTTCCATGACCTTGACCCTTCGAGCCCTTTCCGCGTGTATGGCGTGCCCAAGCATATGGTGCTAGAGGTTCAGTTTATTTTATTTTATTAACTTTGGTCACTGTTAACTTGGACACAGTTCCGCACTCTCGGTGTCCCTGCCTCAATCACCACCTCCACCACCCTCTCCCTGATTCGCGCCATCGAGGAATCCCGCGACCGTCCGGCCCGCCTGGTCCTCAACGGCCGCCCCGGTGTCGGCAAGTCCTTCCTCCTTCTCCAAGCCGCTGAATACGCTGCGGCTACCGGAGAATGGATCGTCCTTTATATTCCCCGCGCAAAAAGATTCGTCGACGGGAGTACCCCATACCAATATTCTCTGGCGACGCGCACGTATTTGCAGCCCCGCGCGGCAGTAAATACGCTATCCCGTCTACTACGTGCTAATTCCCATATACTCTCTGAAATGGAGACACAAGCCGACATAGTGCTACCTGATGGCGGGCCCTCCTTCTCTGCCGGCACATCTCTCACCAAGCTCATCGACGCCGGGGTCGAAGGCGAGGCCGTGCTAGCCCCATTTGTACTCGAAGCAGTAATGCAGGAGCTGGGCACGCAAGACGACTTCCCTGTCCTTATTGCGATCGACGACTTCCAAGCGCTTGCGGGGCGGTCGTTATATCGGGACCCAAGGTTCAAGACTATCAGGCCGCACCATTTGAGCATGCCCCGACTTTTGTTGGAGTATGCGGCGGGAAGGAAGAAAATTGTATATATTTTTCTTTCCGTCTCTCTCAATTTGGTAACTGATGCACGTCTCCCAGGCCAGTGGCCTCGTCCTAACCGCTCTCTCGCGCTCCGACACGCAGTTCCCCGTCCCACATCAACTGGCCGACGCGCTCCGTCTGCCCGATTACTTTACTCCCACCCCCAGAAGTGTGAGGTATCGGAGGAGTGTGCAACTGGCTGCTTATTTGGAGAATGAAGTGGAAGAGGTTGAGGGTGAGTAGGATTTCTTTCAGTTATTTCGTTCCCGGTTTTTTTTTTACTTGGTTTTCTTCCTACTCTCTCTCTTTTTGACGTCTCTCGTACTAATGATCCTTATTTACCCTGCCCCAGAACCAGAACCAGAACTAGAACCTATCGCCATGCCCAACGAGGAACTCGACACCTCGAAGCCTGACGCCGAACTTGCTGTCTCAGAGTCTGGCGCCGATGCCGAACTCGCCGCCTCAGCTGACGCCGACCCCGAGCTCGCGGCCTTTGATTCAGACGCCGACGCCGACTCCGATGCTGAATCCTCCGACGTGGAAGACGAACCGGCCTGGACCGGCTACACCGCGTACGACCCACTCTCATACGAAGACTCAATGCGAGCCACCGCCTCCGATCCCTTCCCCGTCCCGGGCCCGGCGGACTTGTGGAAAGAGATGGTTGTGCCGCGGGACGAGGAGGGCGGGGATAAGTCGCTGGGAGCTTTGGAGGATGTGGAGGAGGACTGGGAGGGGGAGGATCCGGTCGAGGCTTCGGCGCCGGCCGACTCCGAAGTTGTGCAACAGCAGCAGAAGAAAAAGAAGAAAAAGAAACAACCGAAGATGGTACGCGCGCTGCGCGCAGTGCGGGTGCCGGACTCCCTGTCCATCCGTGAAGCGGTAGGCTTGTTTGAGATGTGGCTAGACGCAGGTGTGCTGAGGACTGGTGAGTTGCGAGGCTTTTTTACGTCTTTTTTGGATTCGCCACTTGTACCAAAGTCGCGTCGCGTCCCGCGTACCTGCTACTCCCTTTCTTATGCGCTCACCACATCCTGCTTCGTTCTCCTCACACTAACATTTCCTCTTCAGGTGGCGAACGCCGCGCCCTGCGGCGCGCCGAGCTTGAGACACGCGATGAGTACCGCGCCGTCAAAGCCGAGGTCGATGCCGACCGCGAGACCGCGTATGACGAGGAACTCGCAGAAGCCGACCAGGATCCCTCCGCCTCATCCCCCTTCTCCACTCAGCCCATTATCCCCCCACCTAAACGAGCCCCGAAAGCATCCCCCTTCAACGCCTTCGCGTCCACCATCCAAGCCACGACGTTCGCAAAGGGCGCTGCCAGTGCCAGCCAATCGACGGAAGGGCAAAGTGAGCGGGAAGGCGAGCACACGATCGCCGCGCTGCGCAGAGAGCTTGCTGGGGAGGAGTACGACGAGGTGGCGGTGCTAGAGGCAGCGGCGGGCGCGGAGAGGTGGGCGGCGAGGCGGCAGATACAGGATGCACAGATATGGAGTTTGGATGCGGAGCGCGAGAGGCAGTTGGCGGAGGCGGAGGCTGAGGAGGCGGATGAGTCTGATGAGTCTGGTGCAGAAAGCGAGGGCGAAATGGAGGAGGGAATCGAGAGTATGGAGGGTATAGAGCACGAGGCAGACGGTATAGAGAGTGCAGGAGAGGACCTAGTCCGCGCCGCGGAGGCGCTCGCGGACGCCTCCGAAGTCTCCGCAAATGATTCCGACCTCGAATCCGACTCCGACGCCGACGCCGACTCGGACTCTTACGCCCTTGGGCCCCTTGACCTCGGCGACGACCTCGATATCGCACGCATCGTCTCGGCGGGCGTGCGCGGCGCGCTGCACCACCCCGAGGCCGTCGCCGACCTCCTGCGCGCACCTACAAGCCTGCACGACGCGAGCTCCGGCGGCTGGACCGAGACCGGTGTGTTTCGCAGCACCCAGAATGCCGCGCAGGGCTGGGACGACGAGCAAGGAGGAGCATACGGCGAAATGGAGAAGGACGAGGATGGTGATGAGGATGAGGACGATGAGGATGGGCTGGTGGAGGAGGAAGCCGGCGCAGACGAGCTGTTTTTGGGCAAGTATACGGAGAGCAGTGGTAATCCGAGGGTTTTCGTGGCGGGGCTGTTGGGGACGTTGCAGACTCATGGGTGAGTGGGCCGGCAGGGGAAAAAACGCGCCTCCTCTTCCCTTCCTCTCTCACCTTCGACGGGGATGCGAATGTGCGAGAGTGGGGAACGTTGGATACGAGGTAGACGCGGCGCGCGTGGGGCGGTGACTCGACGATGCTGCTAGATATCTCGATTCAATCTCGAACTAAAATTACACCACTAATATTCCATCTATGTATTGACGGGGTACGTAGGTTGATGAATCGAACAAAAAACCATACAACTCATCCGGGTGTACACATCGCAGGTTTCCTTAAGCTTGCGCGTCCCCTGAAATACCAGTTCCCAATCCACAATTTCATTTCCAAACATCAATCATTAGAGGCATAATTTAATATGTACGTACACTATACGGGGTAGGAGGGGGCGGGGGCGGGGGCGGAGAGTGGAGGCGGTAGGGAGAGGGGAAAGGGGGAGCACGAGTTGAGTCGCGCATGTGGGCCGGCGTCGGGGCGTCGGGACCAGGATGGAAGAGGAAGGAAGGGTGGACGAGCAGGGACTCGCTCGTTCCAAACGGAGGGAGGAGGAAGCGGATCGAAGGAGGGAAGGGGAAGAGATGCAAGTCGGGAGGGAGGATGGATGGATAGTGTGCAGGGTGAGGGTGGATGGTCTATAGTGTACATACATTGCGCGGTTGAAGGCGTTCTAGGGATACAAGTACGAATGCGGTGCGGGACGAACGAAATACGGGTGCGGCGGCGGCAGTCAATAGTCGAGGTCGGGGCGGAGGTGGTGAGAGGGCGAATCCGGTCGGCGGGGTGCTGGGATGCTCTATACGATATCCCACAGCTCCTCCAGCGCGCAGCAGAACTGTAGTACGAACTCTAGTTAGCACAAACGGGCGAGACAACGGGGAATAGGGAACACCTTTCCGCACGCGACGCTGGCGCTGAGCGCGTACTCGCTGATACTAATCTTCTCATCGACGTACGCGTCGGCAAAGTCATCACGCCCGCGAGCCATGGCGCCGACAAAGACGGCGATCGAATGGGTCTGGGGCAGCGTCGGGAGGTAGCTCGAGAGGCGCTGGGTCTTGGCGTCGCCCGAGAGTGCTGTACGAGTGGAAGAAAAAGAATCCGTAAGTGAAGAGTAATCGAACGCAGGAAAGAGCGGACGCACTGAGTTTAATGGTATTCGGGGGGAGGTGGTCTGTGACGGGGTTCTTGACGACCTTGAGGAGCTTCTCGGGGCCGTTGACGCCGCGGATGGAGAGCTTGTGGAGAAGCTGGACCATGAGGCCGCTGAAGCGCTTGAACGTGCGCGGGATGCGGACGTGCGGATTGATTTCGATGAGGACGCCCTTGGCGGTGTGGATGTAGACCTGCAGCAGCCCTGCCTTGTTCAGCGGTGAGTCGAGCAGGGTGAGCAGACACTGAGGCGAGGTTTTAGCGGTAGTTTAAGAGGATGAACGGCCCACGGACCTGGTGGGTAATGTCAGGGCGCGCCTCAGCAATGTCGCGGCCTGTTTTTGCGAGGATGCCCTGGTGGTCGTCGCAGTTGAGCAGGGTGTACTTGACCTCACCCTCTGCGCCGCCGCGCTTGCCCTTGGATGGGCCGCCGGAGATGCGATAGGCCTCGAGGCAGGCTTGCTCGAGGATAACGTAGAGACGGCGGTGCGGGGATGCGATACCTGCGCGTGGGACGGATGCCTGTATGGGGAGCATGGAGGGGTTGGCAGGCGGCGGGGGCACTGTGGACTCTGCGTCCATTTTTGTGCGGGTGGGGAGTTTGCGGGTAGGACGGTCGGGGAGGGGGAGACCCTTTTGGAGAATTGTTATGCCTTTTCCGTGTGGCTTTTCTTTTTTCTGCACGGTCGGTGCAGCTGGCTCCTCGTCGTCTTCGTCCTCTTCTAGAACGGCGGGTTCAGCGTCGATGTTGAGATCGAGGTCGCTAGTGTCGTCGTCGTCACCATGAGGGGGGCTCTTTTGGCGACGGCGTTGGAGAGGACGCTCTCCGGGGGTGCTTTTGGGACGAGGAGGAGGGTCGAGACGCGGGTCTGGGTTTGGGGGGACGAGGACAAGGAACGGCGGCGGCGGCGGGCAGGAATGGGAATAGGGCCGATGGTCATGAAGGTGCGAGTCAAAGAGGTGCTTAGCTCGCCCAGAAGGAGACTCACCGTTGGCAGATCACAACTATTTTCTCTTGAAATCAAAGGCTCATGCCAAACACTCTATAACTATCCTCTTCTTTCTCCGAAACTCCATCAACCGTGGTTGCTAATACTTTGCTCATGCAGAAACTCGTCTCATTTCAAGTTACTAGCTGCTGGCGGTACCAAAAATCAACCTGAACCTCAACTTGGACTCTCCGTCTCCAACGGTGATATTCAACACGTTCATGATCCCGCTTTGCCGGCGTCTTCTACTCCAGGGCCGCACTTCCATGTCGCGCGACGGTCTTCCCGTTATGGTCCCTGGAATCCCCACATTTGGCGCCATCCTACTAGTCTACGCCGCATGTATCGCAACTGGTCATATGAGTTACCAGCGCAGCGGTAAGAATCACCCTTGCCTGGTATCGATCGCTACCCCCCGAAAAATGCGTCGGATTTCAGCGTCGTCTTCGAATACACCCGCAACGCCGTCGTACGGCTAATTGGATGCTGAACCAAATTATTGTTCTCTGTCGAGACCCGGCGAACGTGTTGATCAAAAACGAATTCAGCCAAGTTCTTTCCACCGTACCTTTCCAACGAGCCGTTAGCCGCGGAATGCTTAATTGAGGTCTATTTTTGTTTTATCATTAGTACTGGTACAGTTCCTCCAAAGCCCAAACTCGAAAAAGAATAGCATGTTCAATACGTTTCATCCCTCTCCACAAAAACGAAGGTGGCCTCGGATGTTGATGCCGACCGCGTCAATTTCAACGGAACTTGCAAGCCATCCCTCTCCTTCTCCCGATCTCGCGGTTTCCGAACGTGAACGGACGTCGCCGTGCGCCGGACGTTGCTCACGACTTTTTTCATGGTGGGCACCGTAGCCCGCCGGACAGAGTCACGGAGCCGTGTACCGGCAGGCGGCGTGTCCGCGGCGGAAGACGGCGCGGCGGTGATAGCAAGCGCAGGGAGGAACTCCTGGAACGTCGGTCCCGCGCCGTCGAGCGAATTCGAATGCTTAAGCTTGGATTTCTCTGTGGGTACACAATGAAATGCATTTAACCATAGCACAGATTGAATTTCTCGGAAACTCACCGGACGCAAACGCCTGGGGCCGATCGTGGGTGCCAGACGGTACTGGAGTCAGCACCCCATACTCTTCGTGCGGCGGCCCGATGTACGTGTTTCCGTCGCGGTCGCAGAATGTGTACCGCGCAGTGTCCGCGTCGTAGCCTATACGCTTCATGCCCTCTGGGAGACGGGCTGCGTCCTGTTCTCAGGTCAGTGATCTATTGTTGAAGATGGTTTTCAGGACCGACTTCTGCATATTGCATCCCGCGATCCATCCAAGGCGTGTGGGCTGAAAATATCCAGCTGGGGGTTCTATAATTCTGTGTGTGCCATGTTCACAACGCCGCACTCATATATTGTGTTATTCCGATCAAATAGAGGGTGGCCGTGACGCTCTCACGTCCGAGTTGTCCGCTCCGTGTCTGAAAAAGCAACTCCGCGTTTGTATTGAACACATCATTTGGAAACAAGAACAGCAGAGGTCTGTGATATGTGAACATCCCAACGATGGAATACCCCCTAGCTCGAACAGTGGACCGACAAATTTAATACTCAAGATGAACAGGCGTTGGAGCCGTCAGCCGACGCAGCCTGATAACGCCAATTCGTTTGAATTACACGGGCTGTTCTTGCTTGCTATCAACAACGACGATAAACTGCTTCCCAGGATACCAGCTCTGAACCTCTAAAACCCCTTGATCTGCTCTCTGATGTACGCAATCACTTCGTCCTCCAGCTCCCTGTTCGACGCGCGCACGTCCGCCTTGCCGATCTTTCCCCACGGGATCAGGTACTGTAATAATAAGGAATACGCATCAGTGAAATTAATAAACCAACACGCAGTAGCGAGAACGAGAGTGTCGCTGGCACAAGCTCCCAAATAACATAAAAACATACCTGGCCGTTGATCTCCGCTGGCGAGGCGACCGTTCCGCCCCACAGCTGCGTGTAGGCTCCCATCCTGCGCCGAAATCAAGTTGAGTAATTTCAGAGTTTAAACTGTCAAAGCCGGGGACACACGGTGCGGGGAAGAAAAACACGTTCCCGGCCGCCTGGAGGAGGTTTGAACCGTGCCTGGGTTCAGTCAGGGCAGAGTCAGCTCGTGGAAAACCATGTAAATTGAGGGCAAGACAGACGTACCGGCCTAGCTCGGTCTTGATGCCGCCAGGGTGCACCGCGACCGAAACGAGGACGTCAGCGTGTACGCGTGCAAAGTAGTTTGAGACCAGGATGTTGGCGAGCTTGCTCTCACCGTAGAGTCGCCTGCGGTCAGCATTTTTTTCCTTTCAGTTTGCATGATATGCACAGAGAGGACGTGCGCACCAGGGCCCCATGAAGCTGCCCGCATTTTTGAGCCACGCGTCACGCTCGGGTCCACCTTTGAGGGTCGTAAATTCGATACCATTCCCCGGGGCCAATTGGTGCCCGATCGAGGAGGTGTGGATGACGCGTGCGGGCGCGTTAGTTTCTTCGTGGGATTTCGTGAGTGCGGGCAGCTATGACGAATTATTGGTTGATATTTTTTCGGGGCGCTGTCTGCAGGCTGGCGCACCAGGAGTTCCGTGAAGAAGAAGTGTCCGATGGCATTCGTCCCGAATTCTGGAATACGAAACGAGTCAATCGTTGCCAGGAGGAATCGAGAGTATTATGTGCATACGGAGGTCGTGGTTCTGTGCTGTGAGCATCTCAGGTGGGGAAATCATCACCCCGCTTTCAGCCGCAGTCGCGTCAGCTCTCGGCCGCGCGCACAGAGGATTCGAAACCCACCCATTATTGAAAAGCAGATCGAGCCGCGACTCTTGCGCCAGGAACGCATCTGTCGCGCGGCGCACGCTCGGTAAATCCGCGAGGTCGAGCTGGAGGAAGATGGCCGACTTGTGTGTCTCCTCCTGCAGGCGCTTAATGGCTGCGGCGGCTTTCTCTGGCGATCGTGCGGCAAGGTAGACCTTGGCGTTCTTCAAAAGTAACTGCTTGGTGGTCTCGTATCCTATTCCGGTGTTCCCGCCCGTTACGAGGGCGATCTGTGTTGTTTTACAGCTCAAGTAGCCGACTCGAATTTGAAGGCGATGTATACCTTTCCAGAGAGATCCGGCATATCTCGCTCGGGGAAGAAACTGGGCGGGAAGGCGCGCGCGAAAAGACTTGCCATTGTAGTCGAGGGAACTGGATATACAAATCCTCGACAAGTCCTCGATTTAAGAGGTTTGAGGCGAGTTATGCCGAGGATGACGCTGATGCGAAGCCGAACCCCCTATTACATCAGCATTTTCACCTTGTGATCCGAAGTTACGGGGTTCAACGATAACGCTAAGCTGTCTTTTTTCTTCTTTCCTGAGTTTAACCTGAGCCGATGTTTGCCATGGAAGGAGGAACCAAGTTAGACTTCCAACCAAGAGAGAAGCCCACGAAGAATCCAAAAGTTTGTCCAGGAAGGAGGACTTCAACTTCCAACAAAGATAGAAGACCTTGCAAAGTTTGAACTGCTTGGACAATCGTCGGAGCACAATCAGGTAGCATTATGATAGACATTCGGTGTTAGCGGCACAGCATGTTCATGCGAGCAAGTCCAATTAAGTCGAAAGCAGAGAAATAAAAAGTGAAGGTTTCAACGAAAGCAAGATCGAAAGGGTTGGAAGCAGTTCTATCGAAAGCGAAGGAGGTTACGAGGTCATCACCGTTCGTTCGAGTAACGCGATAAGAGGGTGGCTACAGAGATGCTCATAAGCCATAAATTCAAGACGACGCTTGCACAGTCACGCCTCTGTCTTTTTTAAGCCCCGAACAGTAGCCTGCAGGAGAACGAACGGTTGAAGTGATCCACTGGAAGGGAGTGACGAACCAGCACCCCATGCGAAGAAATAATGCGAAAATAAAAAGCCCCAGGTCTAGGCTCCGCAGAGTCACCAAGGGAGAGCATCCCATGCCCTCGCCCTTGGACGCACACTACCGGTACCGCGCGCTTGTCAGTGTGAGCAGCAGACATGGTGCTGTGAGATAAAGCTGGTTTACGCGGTGTACGACGAGCTGGAGCAGGGGTTCGAAGGAGGACCTAGCATAGCATCAGGAAAAAATCTCCTTTCCTAATTTGGGGATAATTTGGTTCACGATTTTAAATTAGGGCAATTTCGAGTAATCTGGCGGAAAGTGGGCCAATTTGGCCAAATTTCAACCAAATTTCCTGGCTTGGCTAAGTTGGCTTGTGATTGCTTGAAGGGATTTTCAAAATCATTCTACGAGGTAGGGATCATGTTGGTTGATGTTATTGCATAATGACTTGACAAGATTTAGCATATGAACTCAGATTTGCAGGTGGAAAGAGTCGGGGAGAAATCGAAACATTTCTAAGTCCGTTGCCGAGGGTTGCCGTAAGGGCGGCGTTAGATGACCGGGGATCGCACGTGCCGTTGGTTCGAGTCTGTATTTGGGAAGGGAGACAACAAAGATCAACAACTCTTCTTCCTTTCCCTCCATGTCGTCCCTCCCTGGTTCCCGTCCCTTTGTCCATTTCTGCCTTGAACAACTCTCACCCTGACCATACATTCCTCCACATAAGTGAGTGCCGTGCCAGCGTTCCGTTTCGTTTCTCCGTAACGATATTTTGCAGGCAGGCGTTGTCCAGGCACTGGGTCGCGTTAAGACTGTACTAAGTGCGCGACTTATCCGTGGCCATAAACAAACTAACCCATACCATGGTATCATGCAGCACTTCCATTTTTACCTCTCGTCTCTCGCACCTACTGTCTACAGTCTATGCAGCGGCCCCGAGGCGCTTACATATACGACTATTGCGCAGTAAAGAACCTTTTCCCCTCTCTGTTGATATCTATCACATACAGCATGCATAGGTCTTTCTGGATTGGGCTCACGATATTCGCACTCGGCTGGTGGACTCGGCGCAAAGGGTGTATGCAGGGCTATCGGATTCTGGTGCGTAGTGCACACCCTCGAACGTGTTAGCACCTAAAATTATTACGTAGTACAGTGGGCTGGAATCAGCGACCGTTTCAGTACGTCGTTAGATTATTACTCCTGTCTGTGTGTTCCTGACATAGATTCTCCCATAGCACGTACCTACGACACCATCTCTTCACACAGTTTCGCCTCCTCGTTGGCCTTTCAAGATCGCAGTATTCCATCCAGTTCCGGTCTGCTTTCGCCCGCACCCTTCCGTGTTCGCTGACAAATGTTCCAGCCGATATTATAGTACGTCCATTATAGTTAATGTTGCTATGGTTGTGACTAATGTGAGTAAATTAAGTAGTGGGCCCGCTGAACTATGGCAACAGGTAATCCACAGCTTCCCCTCCCTTCATTTCTTGTCTCGATGTCCCCTTGCAGCGGCGATGTTTCGGTGCCGCGGGCATGCTGCGACATCACTTTATAGAAGTTGTTCAGGCCGCGGTCAGTAGACGATAACCATGTCGTGAGTTTACGAGCTTACCCATCACTGCACTGTATTTCTGCTAACGTGCTCATTGTTTCAGGCCGTCAAGTCTTCGTGACACCATTTCCTATGAAACATTGGTCTCTCAGTTGGGGTCCCATTCCTGTTGGCGAAGGACTGGTTATTTTACATGTTTGTGGGCGTAGTTAAGAGCACCTGTCCGTAGATATGCGTGCAATACATCTGTTTCTGAGCTCATTTCGTGAAAATAACAAAGCAGAACAAGAAGAAATCCATCCCAATGCCATGCCAAAATCTGGCAAACCCAGGTAATTAGGGAGAATTTGGCACTAAATTATTTTGAAGGTCGCAAAAAAGCAAACGGCCCTAACGCAACTAATTTAGCTGAATTGGACCTTTTTTCAGACCAATATGGCCTTATTCCCAAAGGAGGTCTTTCCTGATGTAGACGAGATGTCTAGGTAGCTGTCGCCCTTAGAAGACACAGCATCAATTAAAATTGAGCATCGTAGTACCATACGCGCTTTCGACGAGCTTGTGGAGGGCTCGAGGAAAAACGTTTTTAAGTTTCAGGAGACGCTGATCATGAGTGCAGCACAAGTTGAAAACGCAGAGAGCCAGTGCATGCATGATGTTCAAGACGTACAGAGCAATTGGCACCGATCATTTGTGATCCGGCTTAGCTTTCTTCTCTCTCATCTATGAGCCGCTTGACAGTGCTACGCAGCACTTCCATAGTGGTGCATAGGTACATCCCTGTTGCAAAGTGCTATGGAGTGCTGCATAGTACCCACAGTGCCCATAGGTACATCCCCCGGTTTTCCAGATGACTTCTGAAGATTCACTTTCGATCAACCATCCTGGTCCATACATCAGTTTTTTCCGATTGTCCAAATTCTCCAAAAAATCTTGATATATGGTCTGACTAAGGAGATGTTCCTCGAGCTCTTGGATAGTTGCGCGATTACTTAACGTGGATGGCAACGTACCCGAGTCATGGATGTAGGCTATGGCACTGCATGGTTTATGTTGAGCAGGAGAAGGAGGATCGAGTTCCTGCAAGCTGAGCTTAAACGAGTCCTCTCATTGTTCCACGTTCGGGACGGCGACCCCTCAGGCCTCACCGGGCCTCTGAATCAGTCTGGACGATAGTCGCAATCTAGAGCGAGATTCAAACATTAATTGGACCGGTTGGTGTGTGGTTGTAATGTGCCTCATCCTATTTTCTGAACGTCTTACAGGCGCTATCTAGAAGTTCCGTTGGCTGTCTTCCAGTCTGCACCGCAGTGATCATGAATGTCTCAGACTCGATCACCGCAAAACCCATTTACTTCCGCACTTACTTCCGCCCAACTTCCGCCCACAAAAGTAAGACAGGAGAAAATGCCGCACCATAAAAGCAAGCCAGCGGATGCATTCTTCCCCAGCTGCTACCACCATCATGTCCCATAGTTCCCATAGTTCGGACACGCATTTTCCGAATCCCGGGTTCGAGTTCCTGAGCGCTGCCATTCACTTCATTGGTATATCATCCTCTATCTCAATCTCCCTTTACTAACAGACGCCAGGTGTATCTATCCTCACATACTTCCTCTCCTGCCGACTCTCTGCGGAGAACCTGAAGTCGCGAGAGGCATGGGGGCGGATAACTTGGCCCCGCCTGTGTATCCTCCTCGTGATTCTAGACTCCTATCTTTTCATACTTTCAGGTGAATCAACCCCTTCACACATGCGACTGCCCCACTGACGAGATGGCTGATAGCGGGGCTCCTAATATTTGGAGTGGGGCTTCGCCGAGACGGAATGTCATGCGCTGCAGGCATCTATCTCTGCGTGATATTCTACACTTCGTCAAAGGTCCTTATCTACGCCTTCCTCAGTACGCCCGACCGCCCATCCCTCACCTTACCCGATTACTTATCTCCCTCCAGCGGAGAAGGTCTACATTGTGTGGGAAAACGGCATGCGACCAAGGCTCAGGTCTCCAGTGTACCTCACCTGTTTGGGGACGGTCGCGTTGTACGCGGCGGTTATACTGGCCATGTTTTTCGGTACGTTGCTGCGAATTAAGGTCCATCGTCTGGTGGTTGAACATCCATTCCTCAGGGCGTATTGCTGACTTCCGGTCCGGCGATGGCGCCTGTAAGGGGTTTTACTGCGTAGAAGTGTCCGTCGACTCATCCGGGTTGCAGGTGTCATCGGTCTGAAGCCTACAGCGTCCCTACCCCTTCTGTCATACGATTTGTAGGTCGCCCCGAGCCTGCTTACGAGTCCGACTAAATGAAGCTCAGATATATAAACATACTGTTAACGTCCTTGTTCCTGTGGCCGCTCTTGCGTGTCCATTTCATGAATCCTAAATTAAAGCGCGTTGCGACTCGCACCTTATTGTAGGCTTTCCCATATTTTCAGGCAGCTGACCGACTCACTTTCATCCAATTATTAGTGCATCGATCGCTGCGCTCACAACCTCCACCGTAAGTACCCATCCACTCTACGCACCTCCTTTACTCGACGCTAACACATTCATCAGGTGAACATTGCCATCCTGACCATCCTCCACGGCCGCGAATTGGGGGGGCTCTGCCTCGGAAGCTGCGGAATAGACGTGCGTACGCTGCCTTGTGCATTATGGCGCATGCGGCCTGTAACATAATCTTAATCCACTCAATCCCAGGTAATCCTCAACGCAGCGGTGCTCTTCTGGGTCACGAGCGGGCGCACGCCGAGCAGCCAGAACAACTCGGTGGTGGAGCGCGAGGACTCCATACGCCCAGGATCGCCCGTGTCGCAGCGCCCCGGATCCTCCCAGATTAAGCCCTTCTATCTGCGACCGAAATCCGTGACGCCGAGGCCGCCGAAACAGTTCCAAGTACGTGTCGTACTATTTTCTTTCTTGGGATGACCAACATCATGCAGATCCATGTGAAAACGACGTCCGAAGTGGAGATGAGCCCGCCGCCGAGTCGACACACAAAGCTCGAGCCCGAGGTGCAATTACGGTTTGAAGAGAGCAAGAACGAGCTGCCGTTCGAAGAGAGCAAGAATGGGCTAACGCCGGCGAAGGAGCTGCCATTTGAGGAGACGAAGGAAGAACTGCCGCTTGAGAAGACGATGGACGAGCGGGCGTCCGATGCCGAGTCGAAGCACCATCAAGATTCGGACACAGAGTCACAGAAAACATTGGAGGTCTGACACCCAAGTGGCTGGTTGCCGCGCCTTGTTTTATTTTCTTTCTGGGCTATATCTGGCATCTTCTTGGATGTAAAATGTAAAAATATGTACTGTATCCAAAAATCGACTTCCAAGTGGACTGACTCTACTTGTATCGTAAAATAACATGAGTTGGCACTTTATTTCCTAACCCTTCCACACGCCGCATTTCGGATGTAAAAAATGCACACACTCGTATATATCCATGGTTTGCAACATGCACTCGCCAAACTATCTTCGAGCCGAAAAACCGAAACGACATTAGCGTTTGAAATTGGCTTAGACTTAAAAGGCCAAGTAAAAACGAAGCGAATCAAATCCACCGGCGTGTGCTCACGTCGCCGTCGAATAATCCCCCAAACTCGCCGACAGTATCCCAATACCCCGAACGTAATATAAACGTGTCCGCTGCTCAGCGCTGCATTAGCGACTCTACCATGCAACCGTATTACCGTAAGCATGCGCCACGTAAACACGAACTTGAATCGGTTCCTTCGTTTGCGCGCCGCGACATCCCCACGCTTACTGTTCGAGCTCCCCGCAATCTCCCACAACGCCTCCATAGATTTTGGCTAGTCTCCTAGACAGACGCTTCAACAATATTTGACGTCGTAACTCCGTTTGTTGAAGATTTTGGGCGCTTTTCACAAAACTGGACTGAAATTCCGGGACAGCGCAAAACCAATGCTGCACTGGGAAGCAGGGACTTCGAACGTACATGGTTTTGCACGCGTCTGCACCCCTGCAAGAGAAGCTATGCATTACGAGCCCGCGACTACCTAGACGAAGCAGTTGAACCGTGGGAAGAGAAGGTTGGCCAATAAAAATGAGCTAGTGGCGGCTCTGTATCGGGTCGATTATTAAACCAATTGTTCAAGTTGTGTCGAACTCATCGTAATTCTTTGAGGAAAGGTTAATACTAGGCGAACAAGTACATAGGCTGGAGGAAAAATGACTGGAGTGGGATTCGAACCCACGCCCCGGAGGACTAGATAAGCGGAGTATCACCTGATTCTAGCGCCTTAGACCACTCGGCCATCCAGCCGTTTGGAACCTATGTTGCACTTTGGTACCTAGGCATCTTTCACAAAGGCATCTGCAATGTGACAAGGAACCGACTGAAAAAAAAAAACATAAATATCCAACGGCTTGAGCTCGTTGACAGAGTTTCGTATTCGATTATATATGTACGCTAAAAGCCAATGAAACAGTGGTAGTAATACACGTGGAACCAGAGCGATAACAAAAACGACAACGATGAGTAGGTTTGATTTGGTACAGTAGTGGGCAGCATGAATGCATTAGAAGAAAAAAAAATGTTACCACCCAGTCCGATGGTAATCTGAAGTGTCCGCCCAGCTAAGATTCCTTACGAGCTTCTTCTTCGGCGCGCCTTCGAGCACGGGCGGGTCCATTGGCGGGAGCGCCTCGCGGCGCTCCGTCCCCGGCTCGCGCAGCGTCACACGAACAAGACTCTTCTCCGCCTGGCGACCGCCCTGCCCCGCGCCTGGGACATTCACGGTGCTTTTCGTCCGGCGCGGCTGCGGTCCAGTCACATCGGTGCGGCTTAGCTTGCGCTGCCACAGCAAATTGTGCCTCAAGCTCTCGCTCATCTCGTTGCGCAGCATCTGCTGGCGCGTCGTGCGCGGCGTCGACGGCGGCGCCGGTGCGGGGAGGTTGTAGGGAAAGCCCACAGGCGCGGTTGACATGGAACGGTTCGGCGGTGGCTGCGCGACATAGTCGTCGACGACGTTGTGGTTGTTGGCCGCGGCCGCCCACGGGACGACGCCCGCCTGTTCGTACAGGCGGCGGCGTTCCGCCTCCGCCGACTCGCCGGCATTGGCCACGGCACCACCGTTCTTGGCGCGGGAGAGGATTGCACTCTTCTCTGCGAGGACGCGAAGCTTTTCCTGCGCGACGCTCTTGGAGAGCTGCAACCCCTCGTCAGGCGCGCGACCTTTGCCTTTGCCGCTCGTCCGCCCGTCCGCATCCGACTCGTCATCCTCCTCATCGTCATACTCCATCTCCGCGGGTGGGCCCTTGGGCCTATACCCCCGCCGCGCCCTGTGCCTGCACTTCCGTTCTGCGTCGTGGTGCTTCCTCCGGCAACCGCGGCAGTATTATTGTTTGCACCAACGGGGTCCGCAACGCTAACAACCGGGCCTGCGACACTGCTCTTCCCAAACGACCCGCTCGTACCCGCACCGCCAAAATGCGGTGGTAATGCGCTACTCGACAGTGCGCGCGGCAACCCGGGACGACGAGGCGGTGGCCCAGGCTGCTGCTGGTGTTGCAGGGGGAGGGTGGTTGTTGGCGCCTTGCCGACGGTTGCTGCTGTTGCTGCACCGCCGTCGCAGGGGTCGGTGGAATCGGAGACAACTCCGCCCCACCCGCGGCCGTCGGGGGCCTTGTCGAGCTCATCGTAAGCCCCAGTCCGCCAAATCCGCCCGCCGGCCGCATCCGCGGTGGTGGGAGCCCACCGACATTGCCAATCTGCTGTTGGAGCTGCTGTTGCTGCTGTTGATACTGGTCTGCGAGTTGCGGTCGCCCGCCGAGGAGGAGTGTGAGGCCGCCGGGACGCGAGCTTGCGAGCGCGGTTAGGTTCTCGTAGCTGTTCCTCGGTGCCTTGGGGAAGAGCTCACGCCGCCGCTTTTCCTCAAGCAGCGCGCTCGAGATGCTCGAGATGGTCGTCTCGCTCATGGTGGCCTTGAGTGCACGGACGGTGCGCGCGTTGTTTGCGGACGTGGTGTGGTGGTGCTTCGCATGTGCGGCGCCTGCGTTGGCAAGTGCGGGGAGGTGCCCCGCAGAGCGGTGCGTAGGACGGGTGGGAAGCTGGCGCAGATCCGTGCCACCCCCGACCCCACCTGTACTATGTCCGCGCGCATGCCCAAGATGCGGCTGCTGCTGTTGCAGCGACGGTGGCGGTGCCTTCGCATTAGTGTGTGCGCCTGGCTGCGCCACGCTCTGGTTCTCGTCCTCGTCCTCGTCCTCGTCCTCCCACCCATCACCATCTTCCTCCTCCTCCTCCACTTCCTCCACCTCCCCTTCGCCGCTCTCCACACCCTCGCCGCTGTCATCCTCGTCATCGCTCCACTCGCCGTCCTCCTCGTCGCTCGTCGCGAGCACGACCTTCCTTCGCCCGCCTCCGTTGCCCATCGTGCGTTCCACCAGCGCTGCCGCAGCCGCGAGGTTCGACGGCAGCCCGAGTGCATTCGGCGCGCTCGCCTCCTTCCCGTGACGCGTCCCAGTCCCGCCTTTGCGCGACGCGCGCGACCTTGACCTTGACTGCGACTGCTGACGCTGACTCCGCATTGCCGTGCGTGCGGGCTGCTTCCCCTTCACGCGCATGCGCACATGCGACGAAGACGTCGCGAGGGAGCTCACGGAGCGCGCGTCATCCGCGTCAGTGGCGGCGGAGTGGCGGCCGTTGGCCTTTGCCTCGCTGTGACAACCATTTACCTGTGCTTCAGGATGCGGAGCGGCCGCGGTCATCTAAAAAAACCTCAATGTTAATTCTCCTTCAGAAAATGGCGTGCGCCTACCTCTAACCCCAAGCCGACTCCACCAAGGAACGGCGCCGACGCCACTCGCGGAGGCTTCTGCTGCGTATGTGGAGGCTGTTGGGTCGCATGTGGCGGTTGCTGTTGCGGCGGCGGCTGTTGGTGCGATATTGGTAGTTTTGAGGGCTGCTGCACGCTCGTATATTGCTGCGGCTGCTGCTTCACCTCTGCAAGAGATTTCTGCTGTTGCTCCTGCTGTTGTGGTATTTGCGTCTCACACTCCTCCGACGAACTGCGCCTCCCCCGCTCCCCGCCCGTCCCCGTCCCCGTCCGCGGGCATTCACCACCCCTCGCTGCCCATGCACAAACGAACTCGTTTCCTCTCCACGCTCCCGCGAACTGTCGCTGCCACTCCCGCTTCCGCTCGCACTTGCACGGTCGTTCTCATACGAGTTGCTCGTCCCGCTCGACCGCGACGAGCTGTGGGAGCTGCCGCTCGCGGGGCGTGGAGGTAGAATCCTCCTTTGCCTCGAGGGGCGCTCTTGCCCAGTGCGTTGCCGTTAACGGGTGGCGCAGGGATAGGTGCGGTGAGCTCGCGACCACCAAGAGGGAGAATATGCGTCGACTGAGGGGCGTACGGCGCTGGCGGTGCGGGGGCGTGCTGAGAGTCGAGCGGAGGGAAGACAGGCGATCCCATGCCACGGGTTGCGGAGCGCGGAAGGAACAGTGGGCCCGGGGGTCGCGGCGGGTCGGGGGACTGGATACGAGGGATGCGGGAGTGGAGAGACCAGATGGGGAAAGAGCCCGAGGGGGTGCGGTTGCGGCGAGGAGGGTGTGGCGGGTGGCGTGGGGTGCGGGGTGAGGTTCGGGGTCGCATTTGTTATCTTCACCCGGGGCACCTCTGGTTCTTGGGCTGCAGGGGATTCGACGGAGATGGAGACAGAAGACGAGGACGTAGAAGAAGAACCTGAGCTGGAGGAGCTGCTGGACGCGGGGGTTGGGTAAGCCTGGTCCTTTTTCACATCCTTCTGGCGCTCGGTTAGCTTCTGGGTCAGTCCTGGGGGGATCATATCGCAGATAATCCGGCCTGCGGGGCGTCCGGCGGTCGCCGTCGCTGTGTTGCGGATCGATCAGTGCGATTCGACGGAAATTTACCGACAAACTCACGGCTTCTGGGAGCGATATGAAAGAACGGCGAGGCAGCGCTGTCGCTGCTGCTCGTACTATTATCTGTACTGCTGGATTTTGTGCCACCCGAGTCGTCGCTCGAGACGGATTCCGGGGTTGGGGGCCAAGGACCATCGAGGAGTCGCCTGTTCTGGGAGAGCTCACGGAAGGCAAGACGCCAGGATATGTTCTCGAGACGACGGCCGTCCTGGAGCGAGTCCTTGCACTTTGAAAATACTTTTTTAAAATATAAATATAAAATATAAATTAGTGAGACATGATGGCACGGACCGGACCAGAGCTGGAGGGCATCCTGTGCGTCGAGAGCATCGGGTGCGACAGCGAGGACATGAGCGGAGGAGATGCCCATGCTACAGTGACCTCTACTGCTGGCTCTGTTGACTCGTAGTGGTGGTTGGTGGCAAACCAGGTGGAATATCGTCGGTCCGCGCACGTGCCCGGGCCGATCTCGCCTCATGTCGTTGATCCGTCCTCGTCTCATCGACTACCACCACACATGACCAACCACCTGAGCCGTTGCCAGCGAACACAGACACGGTAGTACAACAACTAGTCCACCGCCGTCTCTACTTGTCTCACAGCTCTCAGGTCCCGTCTCAGGTCAACAACTCTGTCTCACATTCATGCCCTGTGTCTGTTTCATATTTCATCAACGGGTCTTATCTCGCCCGTGAATCACCCGCGCTCAATGGGTATACTGTACTTACGGCCGTCGTGACGGTGGTCATCTGCTCTCCGACTTATGCCTTTTACTCCCTCCTGCTACACCTTTTAAGTCTCGTCCAGCTCGTGTACTCCGACTCGTGTTTACAGCGCGATAAAATAAATGAAAAAATCGAACGGCCGCGGCCGCGCGATGCAGCTGCGGATGGTTTTGACCATCACCGGATGATTTTGGCCGTTTCATTCGGACCGACGAGTACCCGGTTATACACCTACCCCAACGTTGGATATATCTCCACGGTTCCATCCAAAATCTCGCGCAATTCATAACCCGCTCCGAATCGACTCCACATAACTAAAAAAATATTGGAGGTATCGCTTCGAGTCTTGTAGTCACAGGCGAATCGGAAAACCACTGCCTCGCCTACTAACCACCTTCAAAGCGACTTCATCTCAAGCCTATGGTCTTTCTTACTTCCACCACGGCGTTGCGTCGGCCCCGAAATATTACCCTCCGCCAGCACACCACTGGTGAACAAGGTCAACACATCTCGGATACAATAGATTCCGTCAACAAGCAACTTCCCCGCGACATGCCGATCCGATTAATAGTTCATTCCTATCACTCAACACGTCAAACCAGTTGTTGAAGGATAGCACGCAAGAACAGCCCCGGCACAGCAACAATCCACAACTGAGCTCTGCATTTGTCTTATCGCGCGCGCATTCTGTTTTTCTTCTTTCTCGGATTCAAGTCGCATCTCGAGTATAAACTCTCATCCACAATACCGTGCTAATTCAAATGATCGGCAAAACTACGAGTTCCGGCCCCGAGCTCGAGACGCCCGGACACTCACCGACACTACAATCCAATGACTGGACTTCAGTTTCCATGCGTGCGATTGTAATATCTCGGGTAGCTGTCTATCGTTGGCAAGAACAGCCCGCGCACAAATACAAAATGCACCATACTCTCAATTGTTGTAACCGTTTGCTGTGTCCGTTTTTCTCCACTTTTTTCTCCTTCCAAACGAACCACCATAAAATTATGACTCATAGTACCAACAATTTGAACTTTCAAACCAAGGTACGTGATCATGGCGTGAACTTCGACATGTTACGCAGCTAGCCCGAGACGCCCGAGCACTGCCGTCGTTCCTCCACAATATGATCTCGCAACAAACTGGCAGTAACAAATCGGACTTCATAGTGTTTCTATGCCACGGGTAAAAGTTAACGTATTGATTGACCATTCAGTGGGTATCTGTCCCCGCCGTGGTTGGTGCAACACACCTAACTTGTGTCCAAATTCAGGAAATTAAGATCTTTGAATTATCTATGACGGTATTTATCGTCAAAGATTATCCACTGACTACCGTGCACATGTTGCGATGAACATCTACTTGTTTTTGATGAAAATCTACAGCTATTTGCGGTACATGAACCTCTCAGGTGAGTGGTGAACAGGTAACTTTGGCACTGTTGTATCATATGCACACTGCATTCAACCAGAACACCTGATTTCAACATTCAACTTTGCTATATTGAACTCGTTAGCCACTCACTTTATACACCGCCAAAGTGCCGTCAGGCAGTCTCCAGGTGAGATCCTCAGCTGGATTCCGGAAAACACACCAGCTTTTACCAGCTGCGAGCGGGATGGAATCCAGGTGGAAGGTCCAGCCCGAATTTCCAGCTGGCGGGAGCGTGGAAGATCAGCTGGAGATTGAGATTCACTTCCAGGTGTAGGTGGCTGATGCCGCAAAATTAAATAAATAAACAACGGCCCAATACATCGATTTCAGGCTACAAAATCATCGCCAGAATTGAACTCTTCTTCGTCCTCGTCCTCATCCTCGTCCTCGTCCCCCTCCGAGTCGCTGGACTCAGACTCCTCTGCTTGAAGCGCGCGTGCAGAGCGCTTAACTGTACGTTTTGAACGGCCTGCTGCCAGACCAATCACTGTGGTACCGGATACAATGGCCCCCATGGCAGCTTTGGTGCGGGCTTTCAGCGCCTTTGAACAAGAAGCTGCCTGCGCCTGCCGACGTTTACGTGGTCTCCGTTGCAGCTCGTCGTCGTCACTCGATGCCACAGCACGTGCACGTTTAAGAGCCACGGTTTCTTTCGCTTCGCTGCTTTTGTGGCCCGACTCTCCCGAAGTCAAGCAGAGAATTTGTCGTGTTTAGCCCTTCTGTTCTCAAACAGTGGAATAGGTGCCCAGAGGTCACGTGAGACTGTGGCGCAGACGAGGTGGGGGTTATGGAAGCTGGTAGTGTTGATAATGAAGCGGTCTAGTTGGGCATGGATGATGAAATCCTCGGTTTTATCCGATTCAACACGTTCTTGCATAACAAGATGGACACCTGTGGCTTCGCATCCCACTGAAAAGCAATCGTGCTGAGTATTGAAGTCAAATTTTATATTCTGAACACTGTCAGCACACATACAAATAAACAAGACTGATAGTGCACCTTGGCGGGGAGGATTGAAAATGTGATTTCATCGTCGTGGGGTGCCAGAACAGGCATCCCATAACGTGAGTGACGCGCTCCTAGTATCTGAAAAAGTTCAAGGACAACAATAGCAACACCCGACTGGTTGCAGAGGATGTCTGAAAGACGTCCGCAAACTATTAAATTCTGTCATGCGTACTTAGTCCAATTCCAAAAAGGGAAGTCAAACTTGCCGCATCCAAATGTGATTTCGCGAATACCCAAGTGCCCACAAAACATTCATCGAGGGACTCCGAGACAACAGTTTTACATCTCATCCACTTGCTGTCGCCGCTATACTCCCCAAAATTGAGTGCCCAGGCAGCGTTGGTAGTTTTGAGGAACTCAAAGGGCCGTGTTCGGATTCCGCGTTTCAATGGTGCCAACTAGTCTCACCTAGTTTTAGGTCAGGATCTACCAATCTGTGTGCAGAGAATGATGCATACCATGTGTCAGTGGCTTCTCTGGCGTCCATCCAACAAGCCTTTGTAGTATCGGGTGCTTCTCAATAAAATTCCGAATGCCAGCCCCAGCAACCTGCCAATCTCCGGTGCTCTTGGACAACCACCTCCCTCCAGTCAATTGATGTTTAACTGCCTCCTGCCACCCTAGTTGAATCGCAATATCCTGGCTTGGGGCAAGGTGGTTGGAATAGATGGAGCAATACCAGAAAACTGTGTTAAAACTCTCAAAGATTTCCGTGGCTACTCTGATGAGGGGGCCCAATTGGATGGCATCGAAGTCGATGTGAGCTAGTAGATGGTACTTGATCTTGGTCATAATTTTTGAAGGATCGATCTGTGCGATGCTATCAAGCACGTTTGCAACTGCGGTTTTGAGATCTTTCTGCCGTGTGTGTAAGGGCAATGATAGAGAAAAAGTGCGATTAATATACCTGATATTGGGCCAGATCTCGAATTTCGGGGACCCACAACAATGCCGAAAGCTCTCCAACTGCTTTCCATGCAGTAAATTGATCTTCGGTGACTAGATCGTGGATGTGAAAGACAGCGATTTGGATGATTGTTTTGAACTGTCGACCGATAAGAGATCCGGCATACTGCATGATGTAGTTGGCACAAATGGCGTTGATTGAAAGACCACCGGTTTCAGTAGTTCTTCTCATCGGACCAGGGCGTGTGCGAGATGTGCCAGATGTACTTGCCTGCACCGAGGAGAATTGTGTGCAGAAGTTCAACAGGGGTGTCTGAGGCAGGGTCAAATCCTATAGGTCTAATAGTGAGTTTACAGGTCGCATTTCGACAGAACTGTGCATCTTTCATTGTCAGAAATGGGCTATATAATTTCTCCTCGCTGGCGCGTGCCCACTGAAGAAGCTTGCTCTTGATGATGGCATCCTCCTGCCGCATCTCCACAGCCCGAGCAAGAATGACCTCGATCCAGTACTGCGTATAGACATCTTTCATGCCTGTCTCAGTTTGCAGCTCTTGGACCCGATTTGTGACGCCACCACATGCAAGCTGTTTTTTGAGCTCAGTCAGAGTGTTCTCCTTCATTCGCGGTGTGAGCCTCGCACTATGTGTCGACTCTGGCGACTGCCCAAATGCGCAACAAGAATAAAGAGGAGACCAAAACGAGTGGGACATAAAAACAATAGTGCGGACAGATAGCGGAGAGAAACTTCAAAACGGACATAAAGGACTTGCAGGATAAAAACGCCAGCGGAACTCCCAATAATACACAGCGACATAAGTGTCGGTAAAGGTGTCACTGGCGAATCCACACTGCCATTCGAGACCGCTGCATAATGCTCCATTCACACAGAATTCCCTGTTCTTGTGTCCTCCCTCCCCTTTTTTGTATTTCTCCGCCGCGCTACACACTTCACCACCTCTGCAATGCCATTTTAAAAAGTTCACCCGCACACCCATTCACCGCATTCCTGCACTCACTGTTTCCCATGTCCACTCGCCTTGCTCTTTGCCCGCGCGCCTGCTCACTGAATTCCTGCATGTCCACTCACCTGTTCCGCCTGCTCGCTCTTTGCCCGCTCGCTGCATTTCCGCCTTCGCTGCTCGCTGTTTCCCGCGCGCCCACTCACCGCCTACTCGCTGTTCCCTCCGCCTTGCGCTTCCTCCTCTGCCTCGCGCTTCCCCTCCGCCTCACTGGCAAAGCTGAGCCAGGCACCGAACATGATAAAAAAAAGGTTATAGGACAAGTAGGGTATGGATATGGAGCTCGGAGAATGGCCGTCAAGGAGGAGTAGACCAACCAAGTCAAGAATGGTACAGATACGACGAGGAGATGAACTCCATCAAGGAGGAGTAGGACCACCAAGTCAAGAATGGTACCAATACGATGAGGAGATGAACCCTGTCCAGGAGGAATAGGCCAACCAAGTCAAGAACAATATCAATATGGCGAGGAGATGAACTCTGTCAAGGAGGAGTAGATCAACCAAGTCAAGAATGGTACAGATATGACGAGGAGATGAACTCCGTCAAGAAGGAGTAGGACAACCAAGTCAAGAATGGTACCGATATGACGAGGAGATGAATTCCAACAAGAAGGAATGGGTGAAACAAGCAAGAACGACACCAACGCAACAAGGGAGAATTCCGCAGTGAAAGAATTCGACCGACTCGAAACTGCGCTGTCAAATGGTTCCACGCTGGAAAGGAGATATCCAACTCGAGGAAAAGTAACAGACAAAGGAGAAATGGTTCTACGACAAGAGAGCTTGACCAGGCTGATGCGGTGCTATAGGAGTACCTCCATCAAACGGGCTTCACCGCGAAGGAGAGAGAAAGCGGACTCCTTCAGGCCAAAAGGGGGTAGGAGCTACCTTGTGGGCTGAAGGCTGTGTCTAGAATGAAGAACACATGTCGGGACGATGTGCCAGTGGCTGGGCAAAGAGTATAAAAACTTAGCGTATTATTTGAGAATGGCATCTTGTATTTCCCTGCCTAAATTCCTAAGGCTTTCACAAGCCGAGAAAGAAACTCTCCTCTGTCTTCGGACACGAGACGGACACAAACCAAAGTACCACAAAGTACAGGTTAACACAAGACCTGGAGTGCAAGGAGTGGCCAATTAGTCGCTTCCGGTAGGGAACTCCGACCAGAAAAAGGACCAGGTGTATAGGAGATCCTGAAAATGATAAAACACCACGTACCAAGGTGGAGTGGTATCAAACAGCCAGCAACAGAATTTCTGTTAGCGTGTAACTGTTCCGACCGAGTAGTATCAGAAGGCAAACAGTCTTGACTTGGGACAATTGGAGAATCCATCCCATAGCCATCTACCAACCGGCACAGTCACCTCGTCAGCAATATCTTGCCTCGAGGTTCAAGCGGAGACATAAAGAAAGGGGTCCAAAGGAATGGGAATTGCGGAGTTTAGGCTATGGATTCAAAACAGACCCCGAGGTTCCGCACATTAAACGGAGAAGAGATAAACAGAGAAATAAAACCGCAGCACAGAAAATCCCACCCACTGCACAGAGAAACACCCAGAGGAAGAAACCAACTCTATCTGCGACTCCTCCTGTCCTCCCTCGAAAGAGCCTGTATAGGATACGCAACCAAGTTATCAGACCCTGGAAGGCTGAAAAGGAGCGAACTCCGTACCCCCCAGCGCACCAAGGCTTCTAGTGCTCCGTGCTGAAAGCCTGTAAATAACAGATCCTGCCCACCCATCTAAAGATCTATCCCTTGTAAAACTTAACCCATCGTACTCCAGAGGAATAAAAAACCACCTGACACTTGCTACACAAATTTCCCCCTAGAGGACGATACCTTTTCTGCAGTACTGTACCCACAGACGTAACATTGTCTGACAGTCAAGAAACCGCAGTCCGCATCACAGCGGCACCCCAGGCTGTAGACATGTCAGAATTAGAAATATTCTGTCGTTCAAAAAATACCTCAAAAAGTGCATGATAGCCATCAGGAGTTGCCTTCTCCTCCTGCATCCCCCCTACGTGGCATTTGTGGCAAAACTTGTTTCCCTTCCCACCAATATGTCTGCATATTTGCTCTGCATTGGGTTGTTAGATGGTGTGCAATTACAATAAATACAGATTCACATGGTCTTGCCATGTTCATCTTGAATGCAAACAGGATTGGAGTGTATGTCTCTGACACAAACACGATCAGTTAGGTGTACAGTTAAGTGGTACAATACTCACTCAACTGCTGTTTTGAACTCCTGGAATTGTTCCGCCATAGAGGCGTGCAGAGAGGTGGACACAAAATGTACGTGAAATTCCTGCTGCAACAGTTTCCGCGGGAGGGTGCGATTTGTCATGTAGCCATTGAGATGCTTGTTCCAAGACTTCGACTTGTTTCCGGATACAGCATCACCAAAGAAGTCAACCAGAGTGACATAAAGTGGGTCACCTTCAGCGATTTCTCACTTGGGATTGGGCATGCACTTAATGTGGCCGCTGTCTTTCGTTTTAGCTTGAATGAGTATGAGCGAAATGATTCATGAAGAACTATATTCATGCACCGCTCCATCGAGGAATAATCTTTTTGTCCTGCAAGTCAAAGAAATTTTCGGAGAGATCAGCTGCAGCAATCATGACGGTCTTTGAGTCGTCAATTGTTGCATTGCTGGCCTATAAAATAAAATAAAACCTCAGTCCTGTGAGGTACAAGCACTGTACACACCTCGTCAAATGAAACAGCAAATGCGTTGGCATGAACCTTGCCACGATACATCAGCCAGCAGATAGGAACCACAAAATTTCCGTTCTTGAGGTGTGCAAGCTTGTTCATGTAGTAATGCGCACGACCGGCATTGTACATCGGGCTGAGGACATCCAAATCCATACCCTTCATCAGCAAAACAGAATGTGTCTGGCTGATCTGGCATCAGACCAACCAAGCACGCCATACCGCCAGAATTGAATCTGGTGCCATAATGACACGTTGAATGCCAGAATTGATTCTGGCACCATACGTCTCAGAACGTACTTCTGACTGCAGTATCTGAGCCAGAATCAGTTCCACATTTCTCTCACAATTCATTCAGACCACGGTTCCGTTCTCAGACTGAAATCAGACAGGTATGGGGCACAAAAATCATTGAATTCCATTGATATGAACGACATGTGGTGTACAGGAAGGGAATGGAGAGCGGAAAGAAAGACATTGGACGACAGCATTCAAGCAGCAGTGGTACCTAATTAAATTCCAAATGAAATGGACTCACCTCTACCATGGAACCTCCCACAAAGAAATCGTTGTGGCGTCTCCAAGAGGACAACAACGGCATATGTAACCCAGGTAAGCTAAATATTCAGCTTGCTCAGTGGTTGATCACTGCAAGTACAGGACACCAATTGCTTCAGGAACAGGGTTGTTATATTTGAGTTAGTAGACTACACATTGATTAGCACAAGTCTTATGATGATGATAAAGAATGATGCGCACCGGAGTAAAACGACAGCGGCAGTGAAGGGGAACACAGTCAGCAAGTGCATCCACACTGGCAGCTCCCTTTCACAGCAAGAGAGGCTACAAGGAAACTAAGATCAGAAAAACTTCGCCATGGACAATGTACTCACCTAAGTTGGCCTGCTCTGATATGGGAAGTAAGCCGAAACAATGGAGTGCAACAAATGATGGGAGGCCTGCACTCAATACCCAGACTTCACGTCAGCATATATCATTGTCCAGAGGGTTGTGGATGACACACCAGACACTGGATCGGCGCGCTATATGTCTGCTGCAGACAATGAGTCATGAGCTAGATTGGGGAGGGCTGGTAAAAAAGAAACACATGCATTGATGAGCACCCCGGTGTAGCCTGCAAAAGAGGGGAAACTGAGAAGTTAAAGCTATATGGCCAAGGTCAATCGAATAGCACGCATCGTAGATAAACATCTGAATGTCTTGGGCATGGTTTAGAGACCTTTGATAGTGAGGAGTGGTCAAAGACAAGCAGCATGGAGAGACCAACAGGCAGAGTGACAAGCGGGAAATGAGGGGAAAGGAAGAGAAGCATTTGTGTTTGTTGTGATGGGGATCAAAACGAACCATCCTTCACGATCACGTGGGTATTTTTTGATCCAACGGACTTCAGGCTATCAAACGGAAATGGACTTGACATTTTTACAATCGCATTGCAACAGTTCCAACAGTATGTGCCTTTGGCTCCAGGCCAACTTGGCAGAATGTAGACAAACCAGACTGAACTGTATTGTAAAAATGTATCACACCAAACCCGCTCCTCATTCCTTAGAACCAGAAAATTCAACTGACACTGTCTGACAGTCCGATTTCCATATACAATGCATATTACATACTACACAAATACCACATGCTTCAGTAAAAATCCTGTGAACTTGTACTGGACTCAATTATAGCATTATTGTTATAAACAAAAATCTGGCAGACAGGTACAAAATGGTTGTGGTTGCAAAACTGGCAAAGTAAAGAATTCTGGCATATTATGGCTGGTGTGGGTCGTCTGGCTGCCATACCGGCCATACTGATCAGACACACTCAGATGGTATTATATGTGCCAGAGAAATTCTGTTTTGCTGATGTTACGCCATTTCAGCGTATGCCAGATCTCCTGCACCACACTGTCCTCCAGAATCTCGGGATATACGTGCATCTGAGCTCGCACAGCCAGGTTTGCCCAGTCCTTGTCCAGATTTAAGCCTTGGATAGAAGGGAAGTCAAGGGTCTACACACCTGTGCAATTATCGTGCAAGGATCATTGACATAGAAAACATTAGATTTGCATGGAATACTGGGTATCCTGTATTTGTCTCGAATCCCCTTCTGGACTTGGCATAGGCGATCAAATGAAGGTATGTCCCGAGCCACAGATTCTCGCAAAATCCACAGGAACACGCACATGAGAGAGTTTGAGACATGCAGTCGTGGCATATTGTCCAGAATATTGAGAAGAAAGACCTGCGTGAGATTTATACATTTCTGCAGAGGCAAAATTGCAGCACGGACCATTTTATTGGGGTATGGGAAGTATTCGTTGCCTTCTCATTGAATTCTGCTCAAATCTGCATGAATTTCCTCGGGATTTTGTTCGTCCAGCCCTGGTAGTGGTTCAGATAAGCAGATATACACCATTAGATCTGAGACGGGCACGGAAGAGTGCTGCGTTGCGCTCATGCTGTTCTGTGTGCAGGATGTGTCATCATACGTGAATGCGAATGGTCTTCTGCATTTGGATGAAACCAACTTGCCAACACACACTAACCTGCGTTTGCCATAATCTCAGCCAAGAAATCATCCTCCGCCTCAATCTGCAACAACTTTGCTGGCCCCACGTCACCCTCAAAACCAAGCCTCTCTGCCATTTTCCTTCGGATCCAGCAAGCCAAAGATGTCCGCCTGCTGCGCCAACCTCTGATGTGTTGCCTCCATGTCATCCTCAAGATCCCCTGCACTGAAAGTTGCTCCATTCTGCGCATAGTCGGTCCACATCTCAAGCTCCGCTGCGCTCGCATGTGCCCCGTTGGTCGATCAGCGATGGGTGTGGGGATCTGCACCACCCAAATGGGAACATTTTGGGTGACGGCAGCATGGCGCTGCTCCTCCATCCTTTGTGCATCCTCCATCTGCTCCACCGTGTTCTTGTGCTCATCTGACTGCAGATGTCTGACACCATTCCTGGCTAGCAACCAAACACGGTGCTTCTCCGGCAGCCTAGCGTTACACACCCTGCATTGGACCTCCATGCATTCTGCCCTAAAGGCACAATCTGCAAGATGGGTTTAGACTTCGAACACGCTCAAGTCCCTCAAATTGACCTTCTTCCTTCAAGACTGTACCACTTCCTTTCAGCGGCATGGATGCAAGACACAAGGGCTTCACTGATGGCAGGCAAGATCTTCACATCCGTGATTCACTGGGCCGGTCTGCCCTGGATGCGCAAGATTCGGAACTCTGGCAATCATTTTTTTTTTCAAATTCTAGCTAAGCAGCAGGCCTAAAACGACGCATCCACTGCCAGCAGTTCTCGCCTTCTGCCCTCTCAGTCACTGCCATGTCCTCTCTCCCCTCCCCCCCACCACTCCTCCCTGCAGTGTCGACACTATAGCTCTGACAAGGAAGATGACAACAAGCAGCTCCCTGCAAACATCTTCAGCCTCACCTCCCGCAATGTTGCCCAGATGTTACAGTACCTCGGTGAAAGCAAGCGCCTCCATGCTGACCAAATCACTGATGGTATCAACTCTGTGAACGTGCATATTTACTTTGATACTGACCTGCTTCTACTGATCCTGTGCATGCAGGACCCCCAAGCTATTCAAGGAGCAAAGATGATTCTTTGCTTGCATGCCCTTCAAAACTGTTTGGATGCTTTCAATGCTGGCAAGCCTCCCTTCACAGTCAGTGATGATACCGAGGTTAGCTTCTCTATCCACCTTGTTTCCCCCTCTCACTCCAGCCCAGACCAACATCTACTTTTATGCTGCTGCCGTTCTCCTCTCCACCAAACTGAGTGCCTATAAGGGCTCGGTCGCAAAAAACATCCTCCTGGTGCGCTTTTCTTTTTTTAATTGTCCATGATCTGACCACCGTGTTCAGGACATCCTCAAGATCAATTGCTTCGACCTTCTGCCCAACATCGAGTGTAACCCTGCTGACTACACCAAGCTTGTCACCGTCGTCTGAGAAGCTTTGACTCAGATACACTCCAAGATCAAAAAAGGTGTGCGTGTCGTATTTAGCACTACTTGTCTATCTACTGATCATTGACTCGTGTAGCTCGCAGCTAGCTTCAAGGTCAACAAGGAACCTGCTCCCTCTGCACGTGAGCACCAGAACATCTTCCAGCTTACCACCCACCTCGTCCACAGCACCAATTGTGCCGTCACTCCTGAGCTTTGTGCGTGTGTTGCGCTGATGGTGAGTTTCCTTTTGCATCTCTTTTCTCGTATTGCATTAACCACCCTGCTCATCTCAGTGCCAAGTTTACATCGAGGGCTCGGGGCCAAGATTCTGGGATTCCCTCAATGCTGACCTCCGCAAGATCTGCAACCGCACCAGCAGAAATGCTCGCAAGCTTAACAAGTATGTCGACTCATGATTAATCTATCCTGGTTGCTGACTTCTGCTCAGGGCATTCAAAAATGTCCTCTTGACTGACCGTGCCACCCACGGTGTCAAAACTACAGTATCCCCAGCAGCATCATTGATGAAGTTCAGCGTGAGGTCGACGATACCATCAGCGCCGCTCCCGCCAACAAAGCGGCCACCATCCCTGCCGCCGCTGTGAACGCTGATGAGGAGTAGCACGCTACATGATTCCTGCTGTCAATATATTAAATTTTTCATGCTATTAATTATTTGTGATTACATGAACAGTCTGATAATCCCCATGTTGGCTTGCAGCACGCATCCAGCCTGGCTTGTCAGCTGGTCTCCAGGAAAGCTGGGTCCATCATGGATCCATTTACTCTGTCGGCCAATATCCAGCCGACAGGAGAATGGATACCAGCCAGTCCTCACACATGGTGTGCATGACCACTCCAGCTGAAGACTACATGACGGACCGTTGGCGGTGTATATTTACTCGCGATCAATCTATGCCAATCATGATCAATCCCACTCCCAACCCAGCCCAACCCAACCACAATCCCAATCCCAAGTCCAAGCCCACAGCAGTTTTCCACAGCCTCCTCATTTGCTTTAAAACCGCACCCAAGCTCTCCCTGCCTTGAGCATTTAGTTACATTTGTATATTTTACATCAAATAAGAGAAATTATAAATAACCAAAACCTAACCAGAAATATAACAAATGGTTTAGACTGTTGATCATTCAGGGATGGCTGGCCAAATATACCGGAACTACTAAATAAATACCTGTCTCTTTTCTAACGATTGTGGTTGTATTCCTTGATTTGAATCTGCTGATAAACCGGTAAGATTGGTTGATGAGCACTATGTATGTATGCTTTGCTTTTTTTCCTTCTTCTTCTCAGCTGATAGAATCTTATCTGACTCTCCATACGGGATGCTGGACGAGTTTGGCCAGTAGGATGGTATATGGAGTCATTCAGATGTCGAGCTTTTGAATGCCTTTGAGCCAACATTTCTGGTTATGGTTCTTGGCACAAAAATCAACCTTGGTCATCTAATCTCTGGACAGGATTCTTGACTCTCCTCAGTGGGGAGCTTGCCTATAATGATGATCCTCTCACTGCATTGTATCGCAGATATGTTTGCCGGATGTTACTCAAAAACCTTTAGACTTGTCGACTGTGCCAACCAAACTCAAGGCCAGCTTCTATTCACCCCCTTGTTCTCCCTCACCCTGAGTTTTGTGGGGAGATTGCCTCACACCATCCCATCTTTGCATTCCATGATCCCAAGGAGATGTGGTCAGTTACTCTGGTTTTCCCAGCCAATCGTCACTGGAGTAGGTATGCTTGTTTTGAGTTTACTTGACTCCTGCATTTTTCACCAGGGTTCAAAGAATAATATGCTCCCTAAAATGCCGTGTGAATTACTTTCGCAAGACCAGACCTCCCACCTAATGAAACCCCTCGAGGTGATTGATGAGACCCAGGCCCCAAAGTTGAAGAAACAAAAGAAGAGTGCAGGTCAATGACTGGCACACCTCAGGCAGCACCGCGGTGTTGCTGTAACAGCCCTCTTAGGCCCCCTTCCTTGTAGGTAAAAAGGGTACCTAAGAGGGCTCGTCCACTGTGCGGATTGTAATCATTAATTAGTTGTGTGCCCCATTTGGGCAAATATTGATCGCCAGCTTACCCACGCTTCTGCCACCGCATGCCATCCTTGCCCAGCCGCTACCAGCAACCCACTGTGATTTCCACGCCTCCCAATGCATCATTCCCATCCTAGGCTCTCACCCTCCACTTATTCCAGCTCTATTTCACCTTGGATAGCTTCGGTGGCCCAATGTCGTCCTCCAAAAAAAAAAAACACAATTGACACTCTATACACAGCCATGAGCCTGCATCCATGGCTGGCACTGGTGCACATTTTACCAGCCCTCCCAAGCAGCGTGACCGAAAGAAGCAGAAGCCTGTTATTGGAATGGGGCAGACACAGCGCAAAAGTGTGCTTCGCAAGCGGATCAATGCTCTCAGGAATCCAAAACCAGCTTTGCTGCAGGCTGTAGAGTCTGTTCTGGACACCCACAATACGCTACAGTCAGATGGGGATGTAGAAATAGAGGACTGGGTTGATGAAAGCAGTACCATGCCGCATCCGCCACATCCGCCATCCGCCACTCCCATCCCAATTTCTTGCCTCCCAAATACTTGCACCATGGCAGAGAGGTTATGCGCAGCATGGGACATTCTACTTCCCAAGCTAGAGGAGTCTTTTGCCGAATACCAGGTTGCTACCTATGCTCAGCGGCAATCCGCCATTTCTGCTGTACTTCTCCATGAGTGTATGGCTGGGTGTGGTATCCTAGTGGTTGCAACAATCCAGTGCCTGTATATTTCACATGAATACTACCGCTTCTTCTCTTCAGGTTCAATCTGCTAATGACTTTGTAGATTTTGAGGAGGTGCAGGTGCAAACATGCAGCTGCATGCCGGTCACTGTTCTTCTTGTAAAGAATGGGGTTTTTCCTATGTCTCCTACCAAGCCCAAAACCAGTGTATCCATTGATCTGTTGGATATATACCACACCCTTTTTGAACGCTCATGTGATGCCATCACTGCCCTTGCCACCGCTCTGCATACAATTTATGACCGGCGTGGTTTTCACGTTTTAATCCCAAAGGTATTCAACATCTCCCTAATATTAGAAGCTAAAGCAAATAGATATACAGAATCAGGCACAGCTCACCAAGGATCCGTTCCGTGTCAGCCTCCAAAATGCTGTACAGTGGTACAGCAATTTCAGGAGTTGTCTTCAAACCAAATTGCATCAAGCTCTTGCTCCTGCCAATATCTCCTGCTTCCTCCCTGCACCCCCTCCCATAGTATCCGCTGTGCCGGATGTATCTGTCACACCTGCGGACACATCCACCACACCTGTGGACCCGCCCGCTGAATCTGCTGAATCCACCGAACCCGCTGAATCCAATAATGCAGTGGCAAATTCCACCCCCTATGCGAATCCTCCCCCTGTTTCTGTTAACCCCGATTCTGTGCAGCCGGTGCCAGCAGTTTTGACGCCTGGAAGGGCCAACCACATTTTACATGAACGGTGTCCTGCGTGTTTTGGTTTGGAAGAGTGGGGACAACCCTTGGAAGAGTGGGTGGCCATGTTCTTCCTGTATCTTCTCTATTTCTGACAATTTCTCAGTGGGGGCAATGTCCAACTTGGTGCTGGCGGCTGTTTCAGCTATCACCATTCTCGCAAGGCTGGTGACAGGCTAATTTCATATGACCCTTTGTACTTTCTCTCAAAAGAGAAGGTAGACGCTGTCGATGCTCACATCGCTGCTTTGAAGAAGAAGAAACCGGCAGCATGTAAGGCTAAGCTACTGGCAGAGGTCCTCGAAGCTTGCGAGGCCTCTTGGGATACAGCTAATGAAAAGAAACAAAAGGCTGATCCGAAATGCCATGACACCAGTGGCATCTTTGTCATGACATGCCGCCATCACAAGTACTTTTCTTGTGCAACATCAACACCCCTGGCGAACAGCAAAAATATATTATGGCGCTCCTGGAGGAGACCAACAGCCTACTTCCACCACAGGCCACTATGGTTCAGGCATATGACATAAGCTGTGTTACTGATCGTAGCTTCTACTTGGTATGTCCATTCCTTAGAGTAAAACTGTGTTGAACTGATAAATGTTTAGTATCCTATTTTGAGCGAAGATTTGCATCCACGCATGATGTTTGTTATCAACACGATGCATTCCTATGGTCACCAGTGGGTGTGCCAGCTTGTTTATAGCCCCGCCTCTGCCACGGGCTGTCTAACTGATGGGGAAGGTGTCAAACGGTTTTGGTCCAGAATCCGTAAACTAATTCCAATCACCCACCATCAATGGGTGAGATCCTGAGCTCATCTATTCCCCATTTTTTAACAAAATCAGAACTCGCACCGCATCTGGATGATTGACCAGTACACTATGTTTGTCAACCAGGATGGTTGGGACAATCTTGGTGATTGAATTGGACAGCAGACAGCGGAGAATCTCACTGGCAAGTACAATGCTGTGGTGAAGGTAATCTGGCAATGTGGTGTTCCAGTTGATGAGCTCCACCACCAGTGGTATCTCAGAAGGCCATGCAAACTTCAATTTGTGCGCATAAGTTCACCGTCCGATGGATCCACCGCATCACATAGCCTCTACCACATAGTGGCGGATGAATCCACCTTGATACGCCAGACTGATAATTTTTGTTTTAGATGCTCTGGTGCGCCTGCGCCATGAACTCGACAAAGTTCTCACTCTTTAAACACATATCAAGGCCATTGAAGAGTCCATCAGTGACACCAAAAAGTCCATCTCTGGCCCAGAAGCATCTTCAGACTCCCTCCTCCTCCTCCGGCATCTCCAACAAACACATGAAACACTGAGCACACAGGCCCAACAGCTTTATGCCCTCCAGCGCATCTGCTCTCCACTGGATGGCTTAACAATTTTGCGCTGAATGGGCTAGCAGCGTCTCTCCTCAATATCTTTGGACATCCTCGCCGCCGCTGCTGACCAGTGCACAGTGTTCAACACACATGACCTCGCTCGCATCCGTTATAAGGCAAACAACGACAAGCTGTGGCGGAATGTGTACCATACAATGTTCTGGAACAAGCCAATCTGGTTGGTTCCCATCCATTGGCTTGCGGAAGAGTATTGGGTCCTTGTTGCTGTGTCGGTCCCTCAGCAAGAACTGTTCTTCTTTGATAGCTTTGCTGAAAAAAGTGGCTGGCAGCGAGATCTACAGGTAAGTTCCCTCTTTCTAGGCCAAACTGTACTCACCGATGCATAGGATGTGATGGTTTTAATCACCCGCCTGACAGTTCTCATGAACCGCAATAATCACCCCCTCCACATAACAACTGAGGAGGCATGGATTGCCCGACCTCTGTTCAACCCTGTAGGTATTTCTTCCACTGGTTGAATGGCCTTTCTCACACAGATACTCTACCAGGGCCAACCACGCCAGTCCAATGGACATGACTGCAGGCTCTGGGTTTTGTGCATGATGGCCTCTATACTATGGGGATCTCAACTTACTGGAGTTGAAGGGGGTCAGATGGGTCTTGTACACCAAATATTTACCAACCATGTACTCACATTGCCCTTTACTTGAAACAAAATCTTGACATGTTTTGGCGGATGTGATTTTGGCGGATACGGTGGATGCGGCAGATGTGTCCACCACTCCCTGGACACTCTCTGGTTAGTACCATTCCGGAGTTCTTAACAGGTTTCCATGTGAGACAGAGTCATGCTTAGTGTTTCTTGGTGTTGAGCACACTGGAAAGCAAAAGGGCAAAAAAGAAACTGATTTGGCGGATGCCTCTGACAACCCAATTTCATGGTACATTTCACTATTCAAGAAACCTAAGATAGTATAGGATAAATCGTATGTGCCTGCACCTGGCATAATGCTGGAGCATTGCATGCTCCCTCGATGCATGGTATTCATGGTACATATCCCGATTCAGCTGCTCAAAGCCCTGCAGCAACCCTGCACCTCAATGCGCAATGCTTCCATGCATGCAGCCCAACCATTGGTGGCATTGAAATCCAGACAACGCTGGTGGTCAGTGTCATGCTGTGCACACATGCAAACTCCGTTGAGTACAAATCCAAGATTCTGCGTGAAGGTATGATAGCCTGGAGAATATGGGTCGGTCTGGTTGTCGTCTTCCTCGAATGGCGGCAGACGCATCCAGCAGCTAATGTCACTTAGGTCCAGATATGATGCTCCAGCCAGTGCATCCTGATAGAGTGGCTCCATGTTGGGTAGTGGTAGATGGTAGAGGCAGTGGATCACGCTTGGGAGCCGAGGCAAGTGCAGAATGCACTGCGGCGCTGATGGGAGGTACATCCGATTTGTATTAGGTAGGTATTGTCCACGTCTGCCAGCGGCACACACTACTTTAGCACTATAAACAGGTCAGCTTGCATTTCCGAGATGCAGCATGGTGCAATCTTGCCCTGCACACTGAAGACGTACCTTGCACTCGCAGAGTATCTCAGGTCAGTTTCATGATGTGCACCAGCCTTTGCAGTGGTGGTAAAATGTTTTGCTCATCAACCCATGAAGATAGTAGTAGTAAAGGTCAAAGATCCATTAGAACCTTGTGCCTAGCATGATCCAATATTTCGGTGGTCATTGAGTCTGGGCTGTCCCTTAATTTGTGGCTAATAGTGTCAAGTCGCACGATACTAGCTCAAGCAAGCTGTCGAACCACTACAGTGTGACCCATTTAGTCAGATATCTGCATGTGCAGGTAGTACACAGCTGCACGATCTCCAAGCTGAGCTTAGAGCTGTTCTTGAGCAGGCTCTTAATGGTATTCTACTTAAGAGATCCTGGGTTTGAATCCCGGTTCAGCCATTTTTCCAGCATCACAGTTGTTGGTTTCCCATCACTCACCACAGTTGCATGTGTGGTAACTAGAAAATTCTGGGGAATCTTCCAACTATTTGAAATGAGCTTTTTAGGTATCCTGAAATATTCTGGAATCATTTGGTTTGGTGGTGGCTGCACTACGGTTTTTTTTGAAGTTCCATCATGTGAATAAACATTGTGCAGCCAAACATTAGCATGTGATCCAAAGTTGGTTGATCTCCATCTACATCTACATGTCTCATCCAGAGTATTATCTACATGCCTTAGTCAGCCTATTTAGCACAACAATTATGCTGAAGAAGGGAATTCTACTGCTCAATCAACACGAGGTTGGCTAGGAAGCTTAGTTGAGGTCTTGCCTTCTTATTTATACTGTACCAAGGCTCTTTTGTGACTCATAAGACAACTAACCTGAGTCAACAGTGAGAAACTGTTGAAGTGTGAGACTTCCAGCATTCTCATTCTCTTGTTCTGTTTCATGAACACTTAGTTTAGACATGTGAAACACTTAGTATCCATGTGCACAGCCTTACTGCTGTGCACTGCTGTGCATTGTGACAGATACAGCCTCGAGGCTGTGCATGTTATTGTGTATATAAGTAGCCTAGTGTAGAGCCTGAGTCTCCAGTTTCTCACTGTTGACTCAGACCACTGTGCTTGCTTGATTCTAACACCTCTCTGGTTCTGTACAACAAAGCTCTGTCAGAGACGTTGTGACTCTGCTTCTAAAACATTGTGCAACGTCTTGAGTGCTGTAGCAACAGCCTGTGTCGGTGTAGAGCTGGAATGTGCAGTGGGACTAGACACTGATGCTGCAAGAGTTGCTCACCGTTCCATAACCTCATCCATGGATGCCAAGGCCTCAAATGGGAGGTGAGGGTATTTCATGACATTAAGGTAAAGAAGACCAGGCATAGCCCAGAAGAAAGGGATTAAATCACCAAAAGAATTGCAAAGGCAAGTGTAATAATTGTCACTAGAAAAGTTACACTAAAGTCCAACAAGTTTGTGACATGATCAATGTCCTTGGCATTGAGGTACATAGTATGCAATGCAGGTAAACACATACATGTTAGCACTACAACCAAACAATTATTGTCCATGAAAGATACATGTAGCTCTTGCAAATAGACCAATACTGGTATGGGTAGTGCCAAAGCCAATGCAGGGAAATCTTAACAACCTATATTGTGCAAGCCAAACTTTGTCAGATTTGGTGCACATGTTAGAACAGGTAGCACAGAGGTCTGAAGTTAACAGTAAGAAACATGTGAAGTAAGTACTTGCCTGAAGTTAACAGTAAGAAACTGAGAACTCAAGTCTACACTAGCCTACTTATATATGTACAGAGACAATAAGGATGGCTAGAACAATAAGAACAATAGAATAATAGAGCTACTGTAACAATAAGATGTGTAAGAACAATAAGATGTGTATCAATATAACAAGATTAGAATCAAGACAATAAGATCTGTATCAGGGAACATGGGATCCAAGGACAAGGGCTGAGTAATGACAAGGTTAGTCCAGAAAGATGGAGTGTGGCAAATGAAAAAAGCACCAGTCCTGAGAGATATAAATAATAATTTGTCGAAGCTGCCAATACAAGAAAAATTTGGCCACCATTTTAGGATGAGAAAGTGTGACAGAAAAGATGACATATAATATGTCAGAGGGTAATTGGACAGCGGACATAGCACTAGTCAAAATGTTTAAATTGATAAGATAAAGCAAAATGCCTATACCTTGCTAGTCTCTACCAGTTTGTAAAGGTAGTTTGAGCAAAGTACACTACATCCAAATCAGTACACAGTAACTTCTAACTCAGCATCTGTGATATTTGCATAGAAGGCAACACATGGCCCTGGATCATCCCAGACAACATTCCAAAATGGCCCATGTAGAACATCAGTATCTGGATGGAATAGTGAGAAAGTAACATCTTGGCATGTTTAATAGATATTTATTAGGTGACTTGGGAAAATAAGATCTGGTTGCAAGGCATTGATCAGAGGATAAGGAAAAGACATGTTCCATCAGCCCAAGGATGGTGGAACTTGATAAATCAATAAAAGTGCTGCTATGTAAAGGCACACCCAGTGATGTTTCTTGATAGTGAACACTAAAACGTGGAGATCCAGAAGACATAGTGTACCTGGTGATGATATAGGAGTGGTGGAATTATGGGGTTTTATCCCACCAAACTTCAAACTCTGTTTGTCATATAAGCACAGATTCAAAGCAAGCCATAAGAATGACAGAGCCAAGCCAATGAAAGAACAATGCTGTATCTTGTTATGGACCAAGACAGTCATACTCTACTTTTAAGAGCATACATTAGGATTTGGTATCATATCCTAGATCTGTATTGATAGTGTATCAATACAGATCAAGCATAGCATAAGATGTGATCTAGCATAGTTGAATTGTAGCACAGTGTCAAAAAAAACAAGACACAATTGCTCTCAATGTGTTGGAATAAAATATTTTACATCTATTATTTTTGCAATGCTCTTCTCAAAATATGGCGGCATCTCATGGATTTGCTCTCAATATATTATTCCTACATTATAAATTATACTATGCAATACATCCACGCATTTTTATTCATACAACTATGTATATATTACAGACTAATTACAATTTCCCCCTAAGTTGTATGTGTAGTATTTCTGTGGTTTACGCCCCTGCAATGCAATGCACATTTTACATTATGGGGAAGCAAACCACAGATGTACCACACATACAACGTTAAAAACACACCCAAGATCTGCAATCCAAATCCAGTAAATGACAGCAGAATAAATAAAAGAAAGAAACACACACCTAAAGCAAACAACGAATGCAAGCAAAAAGAGATCTGTACAGAAAAAACATTAGTGTTGTGAGGAAAAGAATACATACATTGACAAGAATGAAGAAATGCAAGGCAAAAGAGACCTGTATAGACAAAATAAAAAAGATCAGATATGTAAAGAAGATAAAAAAAGACCAATGTTGATAACGATGAAGAAAAACTGGAGGAAAAAGAAAGTCAGTGTAAAATGTGAGCCCCCAGAACAGCCAAAATATTAAGCCCTTAGAACTGACCAACCAAAAAAAAAAGAGCCCCCAGAACCAAGAACGAAATAAGCCTCTAGAACTGACAGGTGTTTTTTGGAATGTTCCCATTCCCGATATTTAACAATGTCACCATTGTAGCTCTCACGTAGACATCAAAGCACTGAAAGGCTGAATCCCCGTGGTCACTATTCAGATGCCGGATTGAAAGCGAAATCATCACAAGACAAGCTTGTGGAACATCTTGAGGCGGCTAACATTAGTGCTGAGAAATAGAAACAAAACAAAAAACAAAAAGAATAAGCCTGGCCCAGGCATGCCCTGAAAAAAAAATAAGCTAGAGGGAAAGATGTAGGATAACACACCTTGGCCACCTGGCTTGAGCAGCTACCATCCAGGAGAAGGGCTAGGACCAAGGAGACACTGCTGCAAACAGTGGCATCTAGGTCTAGTGTTATATCCTGAGTTAAGGTTGGATGACCAGATGCCAGCCAGTCGTTCGGAAGCTGGTTACCAGAAGGAAGTACCAGAAGATTATAAGATGACTGGTCGGCCTAGGGAAGACGCAAGTACCACAGGAATGACGTGTAGGGTGAGCGTTGCTATTTGGCCAATTGAGCAGAGAGGATAAGAGGTAGACGTCTGGACGAGACGACTCAAGGAGCCAAGCAAAGGATAAGAGGCTAAGCACGTTAATTATCAAACTGAAGAATACAGCATAGTACATAGTGTTTATATACGTAGACATACGTGTCACTACTATAAGTAGTAATGTCAAAGCAAAGTCCAAATAAGGAGATAGAAGTTTGAGTCAGACAAAGCGACATCTAAAACTGGAAGTTGGAATTGTGTGGACATACAGATAAACGGGAAACCTTAGTAATCCTTCATTGCGTAAAAACCCGTTTCGAGCGGCAACCGGTTGAACCGGTTGCTGGAAACTGGATGAGCGGCCGGTCAAGTCTGGCCGATGGTAAGAGGACCGGCTGAGGGGCTCCTTGATCCGCAACCACGATGTGGTCTGGATTTCTCACGCCATTTGGCAGAGCAAGGAGAGATCAGCGCGGTGAACTACACCAGAGAGACCTCTCAACGCGATCTACACAGCCGATAGCCCCCATCGCAGACCACCTCGGTCAGCTGCAGCCGCTAGCTGTTATATCTGTGCACACACACCCGGCTCTCGGCCGGTATTCTCTCCTTCGGCCGTCCTTCTGGACTTCCAGCAACCGGTCGACCCGGTTGCCGCTCGGAACGGGTTTTTACGCAATGAAGGATTACTGAGCGTTTCCCATTTATCTGTATGTCCATACGATTCCAACTTCCAGTTTTAGATGTCGCCTTGTCCAACTCAAACTTCTATCTCCTGATTTGGACTTTGCTTTGACATTACTACTTATAGTAATGACACGTATGTCTACATATTTAAGCCCTATGTACTATGCTGTATTCTTCAGTTTGATAATTAACGTGCTTAGCCTCCTATCCTTGGCTTAGCTCCTTGAGTCCTATCGTCCGGACTTCATCCGGACATCAATCTCTCATCCTCTCCGCTCGATTGGCCAGATAGCAACGCTCACCCTATACATCTCTCTTGTGGTGCTTGCGTCTTCCCTAGGCCGACCGGTTATCTTGTTATTGTCCGGTAATCTCTTCCGGTAACCGGCTTCCGAACGACCAGCCGGCATCGGTCATCCGACCCCGACTCGGGATATAACAGTATTATCAAACTCACCTATCTCGGCTGATTCATGTCTCATTACAGTGATCACACGCTTCCTGGCACGTCCTCTTCGGCTCATGGCCAGCGTGATCCACGACGCAATTCTCGGCTCTTCGGCCAAATTGTTCCTCTTTCCCCTCCGGCCCAGACTCTTGGAGCGGCTCAGCCGCTTCCACGTACTTGGCTGGTCTGTTATATCGTGCCAACTCAGCCTCGGCATTTCCTCGGTGCCACCGAGGTACTACTATGGATATTGACATTCTATGCCTCATTACATTCAACACACCTTTTCCTATTCTCGCCAAACTCCTATTCGGTGATCCCCTCGGAATCGCTGAGACCGGACCTATCGGGTTTTTACGCTATGAAGATTTACTGAGCGTTTCCCGGTTTAATTCCGTTCATTTCCAATTTGGAGCATATTCAGGATTCTTAATTGCTATGCTTCATTTACTTACCTCCGTATAAACTAGCTCTGGTTTTATGTCAAGACCTGTCTCTTACCTTCACAACATTTGTTCATTTATCAAGTTAATACTTACTGTCTTTAGGCTTCCTATTGTTCAAGTTCCATTATTCCTTTGAAAGCTTTATTACAACTTACCAGTATTTAAACCACTAGTTACAACCATGTACTTCAGTTTGATAATTTTATTCGTTATAGCGCACAGTCCAACTGAACGCTAACTGGATCGTTCTCTCTCATCTCTATACCTCTGGCCCTCTGCTTCCCTCGGTGTTCCTTCGGAACTCCGAGCTACATTCAATTGCGGTTTGCAAGTCGAGTAGTCGCTCACTCTCTGTAGTGTCAGCGTATTGACCGTTCTAGTTACTCGGTGTCTCCTCGGCGTTCATTCGGAGCTCCGAGCTTCACTCGGTTCGGCATTTAACATGGTCCCATTTCTAGTCCGATTCCTCCTGGCGTTACTATTCGCCGGTCGATGCCAGATCGTCCTACTGTTGTTCCGGTCACTGTTCTGGGTCTCGTTACTACGCCCCGGACACCTGAAAACCCAACGGTATATCCCCATTCTCCTCATCCGATTCGAACTCGACCTATTATTGTGGAAACCGGGCCCATTCTTGAGCCCCGGTTCGAGGAAGTTCCGGAGGATTCTGCGGATGAGCATCCACGCTCTCTGATCCTTCCACCTTCCCACCATGGTACTCCTCCTCCTCCTGATCCTTCTGATGGAGGAGATGATGACGATGATAACGGTGGCGATGATGATCCTCCTCATCCAGCTGATCCTCCTGGGCCCGGCCCTGAAGGCCCGCCCGGTCCTCGGGGACCACCCGGTCCACCCGTCCTCCTGGTCAAGGCCCTCCGGGTGGAGGTGGTGGTGGAGGAGGAGGAGGAGGTGGCGGAGGTCATGGTGGCCTGGCAGGTCCTGCCCGCCAGACCCCAACTCAGGATCCCAACGAGCGTCTTTTCATTCAGACTCTAACCTCGTTCCAGGATGCCATCGACATCTGGAATCGGCATACTTCAGCTCCTCATTCTACAAAGTCAAATCTCCGGAATCCGGACACCTTTGACGGTTCCGATCCGGCCAAATTAAACCCGTTCCTCACCCAGTGCTACCTTCATTTCGCCAAACGCACGCAGGATTTCCCCACCGATGACGACAAAATCCTTTTCATGATTTCTTATCTTCGGGGTACTGCTCAGCAATGGTTCACTCCCAATCTGTACGATCCGACTTCCGTTCCGGCTTGGGACAGAAACTTTCCGGTCTTTGTCCAGGAGCTTACCATGAACTTCGGCCCGCACGATCCGGTTGGAGATGCAGAAGATCGCATCCAGCTCTGTCGCATGAAACATGGCGACCGGATCGCGACTTATGTCATCGAATTCGACCAACTCACGCTTCTCACCCAGTGGGGCGATCCCGCCCTCCGGCATCAGTTTTATGAGGGTCTCCCTCACCGGATCAAGGATGACATGGTACATCATGCCTATGTCAATTCCTTAGCTGGGGTTAAATCTGTTGCCCGGCTCATCGACGCCCGGTATTGGAAGCGCGAAGGCGAGAAGGAGCGTGAACGGGATTGCGACAGAGGCTCCGGAGGCGGAGGCGGTGCCGGCAATGCGCCCAGTACTGGTGGCCGTACCGGAAAACCCTCTGGTGGGCAGGGCGGTGGAAAGAAGAGGGCTTCCAACAAGAACCCTTCACCGGCACCTGCTTCCGGGGCGAAAGGCACCAGAAAGCAGGCTGGGAATCCCGGAGCTGGTGCTGCCGGTAAAGCTGCTGACGCTTCTAAGCCGAAGCGTAAGCCTTACGCCGATAAGCTTGATAGCCACGGGAAACTCAAGCCAGAGGAAACTCGGTCTCTGCATGTTCTGCGGAGGTAGTGGTCACACTGCGGAGGACTGTAAAAAGCGTCTGCAGGAGGCTCAGGCGAAAGCTGCTTCTACCGAGTCCTCGACCGGTCAATCCGGTCAGGCGTCGAACTCTCAGGGCGATAAGTCCTCCGAGTCAAAAAAATAGACAGCAGCTCGGAATCCTCTACTCCCGGTCCGAGTTGTGTTGACTCCGGGGAGCTTCCTGAGGTTCGTCTCAATGCGTCCACTCTTTCTACTAATGCCCTTTATGTCGATCTTGAATCCTCCCTCGTCCGGTCCAATATCTCCGTTCCAGACGAATGCTCAACCATTCCTCCGTCTTGTATATCATCGCTTGCCGCGGGATTCAACTCCCGCTTACGGACTCTCATTGACTCCGGATCGTCGCATTGTTTTTGTCTATGATTATCTGCGAATTATATGGTTTTGTCCCGTACGCGGTCCCTCCGGTTAAGCTCTGGTATCTCGACGGCTCCTCTTCTATCATTAACCGGAAGCTTCGGCTACTCATCCGGTTCCCTTCCGGCGATGTCCACCTCCAGGACTTCTTCGTTACCCGTCTCGATTCTCCTTGCGACTTGGTTCTGGGATACAATTGGCTTCACCGCTTTAATCCATTGATTAACTGGTCCGATGCCACTATCACTTTCCGAACCAATACCTCTGGTCTATCCTTGTCGACACCACCGGCTATTATGCCGGTTCCCGTTTCGGTTGCTCCGGTTACGGACGAGGCACCCTCAGTTTCGGTTTATCCGGCTGACGCGCCTACACCAATGGTAACAACTCCGCTGGTTCCCGGTCCTTCGATGGACACTTCCGGTCCTTCTATGGACACTCCTGAGGCCTTTGCGCCTCGACCGTTCACTACCGCTCCACCTGTGTCGTTGGTTTCTGCCGCAGCTTACCACGCCATTATTTGAGACAAGGATACTGTCCAGTATACCTTGCGTGCGACTCTGTCCGAAGAAGCGACAGCTCGTGCCGCTTCGACCGGTCAACCGGACACTACCGGTTTGCCTCCGGAATATCATGACTTTGCTGAAGTATTCTCTGAGCAGGAAGCTTATAATCTTCCTCCTCATCGAGAGTTCGATCTCAAGATCGAAACTGCGGAAGGCGAACTTCCTCCGGTCGGACATGTCTATTCCCTTTCCCAAGCTGAGTTTGCCGCTCTTCGAGACTTTATTGACAAGAATTTAAAGTCGGGTTTTATATACCCTTCTCGTTCAAGTCATGGAGCTCCAATCCTTTTCGCAAAGAAGAAGGACGGTTCTCTCCAGCTTTGCGTCGATTACCGTGGACTTAACCGGATCACTAAGAAAGATCGGTATCCGCTTCCACTCATCGCAGATCTCCTCGACGCGCCTGGAAAGGCACGCATCTACACCAAACTCGATCTCCGACATGCCTATCATCTCCTCTGGATCGCTCCCGGTGACGAACCGAAAACTGCTTTTCGCACTCGCTATGGCTCGTATCAGTTCCGGGTCGTCCGGAAGGCCTCACCAACGCGCCGGCCGCTTTTCAGCGCTTCTTGAACACCATTTTCGCCGATTTATTGGACGTGAACGTCATCGTATACTTGGATGACATCCTCGTGTACTCTGATGATCCGGCTGATCATACAGCTCATGTTCGTGAAGTACTCCGCCGGTTGCGTGAGGCTGGCCTTTACTGCAAACTTCCAAAATGCGAATTCAGTATCACCACGTGCGAGTATCTTGGCTACATCCTTTCGCCGGACGGCTTCCGGATGTCTCCGGAGAAGATTGCGGCTGTGTGGACTGGCCTTTACCTCGGAAAGTTAAAGATATTCAATCTTTCCTTGGTTTCTGTAACTTTTATTGCTGGTTCATATGGAATTATTCAGATATCACCATTCCGCTCACCCAGCTCACCCGGTCGAACGTCCGGTGGGTTTGGTCAGCTGAATGTCAAATGGCCTTCGACACGCTCAAGCGAGCATTTACGGAAGCCCCAGTTTTGCACCACTGGGTCCCCGGCCGGCAGATTACTGTCGAAACCGACGCTTCCGACTACGCCATCGCCTCGATCCTCTCAATCGTTGGCGACGATGGGAAATCCACCCGGTTGCGTTCCGGTCCCGGTCCCTCGGGCCATCGGAACTCAACTACGACACGCACGACAAGGAACTCTTGGCGATCTTCGATGCCTTTACTCAATGGCGTCACTTCCTCGAAGGATCCGCCTTACCGGTCGACGTTGTCATGGACCACAAGAACCTGGAATACTTCGCGACAACTAAGGTACTTACCCGTCGCCAAGTCCGGTGGTCCGAGTTCCTCTGCCATTTTAATATGGTCATCCGGTTCCGACCGGGTAAGCTCGGTGGTAAACCCGATGCGTTAACTAGACGATGGGACGTCTACCCTAAAGAGGGGGATAGGACCTATGGTCGGTTGAATCCTCAAAATTTTCGGCCGATTTTTACCCAAGATCAACTTTCCGCGTCACTCCGAGCCTCTCTTCTCGAGGAAATCGTTCTTCGAGCCACCGTCGTTATGGATGTTGAACAGCTTCACGCTGACATCAAGTCACACATTACCGACGATCTGGCCGGTGTAGCCGGCACTACCGCCGCTTCATCCGGTCAACCTTTGCGCTGGACTATCGACTCTTCCGGTATGCTCAGGTACGACGAGCGCATTTGGGTTCCTATTGTTACCGGTAACGCTCTGGAAGCATTGCGAGTACCTGTTCTTCAACATATGCATGATCACATACTGTCCGGTCACTTCGGGCAGAACCGCACCCTAGCCCTCGTCCGACGAGAGTACACTTGGCCGGAACTCCGGACGTTCGTCCGGAAATACTGCAAGTCATGTATTGTCTGCAAGCGCAACAAGGCTCCTCGGCATCGGCCTTATGGTCTGCTGAAGCCTCTTCCGATTCCTCTTCATCCTTGGCATTCAATATCCATGGACTTCATTGAACAACTTCCCCTTTCCAGCGAGTTTGATTGCATTCTCGTTATTTGTGATCGTTCTTCCAAGCAGGTCATCCTTATCCCCTGCGACGTTCATATTACCTCGGCTAGTCTCGCCCGGCTCTTCCTCCTTCATGTCTTCTCCAAACACGGTGTTCCCGGTCACGTTACATGCGACCGGGGTACAGAATTCATCTCGGCTTTCTTCCGGTCCCTAGCCGAACTCCTCAGTATGGAAATGCACTATACGTCCGGTTATCATCCTTTGGCCGACGGCCAAACCGAACACATGAACCAAACTGTTGAGCAGTACATTCGGATCTTTTGCTCGTACCAACAGGACGACTGGGACAAGCTCTTGCCTTTGGCCGAGTTTGCTCTCAACAACGCTCCGAATGCTTCTACCGGTATTTCGCCTTTCTACGCGAACAAGGGATACAATCCGGCAATTACGGTCCATCCGGAACACGATGTCGCCAACACTTATGCCAAGGATTTTGCGGTCGATTTACAAGATCTGCACCAGTTCCTTCGTGAACAGATCGCGTTTGCGCGCGACCGGTACAAGGAGACAGCCGACCGGATCCGGTCTCCAGATCCGGGTATCTCTGTTGGTGATCAAGTTTTCGTTTCGACCAAATTCATCAACACTACTTGACCGACAAAGAAGTTCACCGAAACTTTCCTCGGTCCGTACGAAGTTATCGGAAAACCATCAGCTGTGTCTTACCAGGTACGATTACCTAAATCGCTCTCCCAAGTTCATCCGGTTTTCCATGTTTCTCAACTCGAACCCCATTTTCCGAGCCGTAGCTGTAATATATAGCCTAAATCACCTGGACCTAGCCAGGACACCCCTTTGTCTATACATCTGGAGCTAGCCAGGACCTGGCTAGATCCAGAAATTAGGTTGTTTAATAATCCCGCAAATTAGAGCAAAATTGTACCTCCTGGCAGAATTGAACCAGTGACCTTCAGATAATGTAATAATGAGAACATTTGTATCATAACCAACTAAGCTAAATTGCCATATAGTTATTATTTTGGTTCCCAGCTAGGGTAAGGCTAGCCTTACCCTACCTGGGACTGCTAATACCCACACCTAGGGCAGGCAAGCTGCCCTAGGTCTTCGAAAGTTGTTTGCTATGCTTATTATGTGTTTATGTATATTTGCCAACCCTAACTACCCCTAACCAACCCCAGCCAAAAAACTCTAACCAACTCTAACCAACCCTAACCAACCTAACCAAACCCCTAACCATCAGAAATATATATCCCCTGGGTCCGAGACACGGAGAACTAACCCTAACTCTAACCACTAACCTTAACATTAACCATGTGGCCCTATGCGGGCCATAATAGGTGAAGAAACATAGCTAATTGTGTACATGGTGGGCTCAGGTATAGCCCCATCAAATTGTGTTATATTATCTTCTGCTTTGTCTAGTTGGTTATGGTGTTACCTATGTTGATACATTAGGTAATCCTAAGGCTTTTGGTTCAATTCCCAAAGCCTCCACTTTATTATTTTAAAGACTTTTGGCTATATGCCTGGACCTAGCCATGCCCTGGCTAGCTCCAGGCATATAGCCAAAAGGTAGCCCTGGCTGTGTTCATGTCATTTAGGGATGGACACGGGTACGGGTTCGGGTATAAATCAGTCAACCCGGATCCGAACCCGGAAAACCCGAACCCGAACCTGCGGGTCCACGGGTTGTTCACGGGTTGTCCGAATTGATTGGATCATGCTTGCCGAAGACTGCCGAGAAGATTCAACACCTTCAAAACATGAAATTTGTTCACTGATTGACGTTTTTAAATGCGACAGATGCTTAACAAAAGCTTGCGAGCACCGTTGATGGCTGGTAGCCATGTTCAATGGCCTCGAAACGAGTTAAATTCAATTAAAAAGTCGATGTTCGCAGACCCGCAGTGTACCCGCGGGTTTCGGGTCCACTAAAATTGGAACCCGTACCCGTACCCGGGCTGACCCGACCGAAAACCCGGCGGGTTGACCCGTACCCGTGTCCTTCCCTAATGTCATTACACTAAATACTACAGCTACGGGTGATTTTCCGAACCCATTCCCCGGTTGTGAGGAACCACCTCCGGCTGCCGTGGAAATCATCGATGGTGACAAACACTTCGAGATCAAACAGATTGTTGACTCGAAGCTCGACCGGCGCTACCGGACGAAACTCCGGTATCTTGTCGAGTGGCTCGGTTACGAAAATACCGATGAACAATTCAGTTGGGTTAGTGCGGACGACATTGACGCAGCCGAACACATCGATAACTTCCACCGATGTTTTCCGAACAAACCCGGTCCGGATCATTAATCTCACTCAAGATTCACACTATTAGAGTCATCCGGACTCAGCCGGTTTTGTTTCGCATTCTATATACATTATACAACTACTAAAAATTCCAAGAAAGATATATATTATCCAAATTACGAGTCCGGCGCCTTTTCATCTCCATCCTTGGCGTCCGGCTCCTCATCCGGCTCCTTCTCCTTTCCCTTCACCTCAATCAGCATTTCATCGTCGGAGTCCAAGATCTCAATCACCTCTTTCCCCTTTTCGTCCTTGTGCGTGGTGATCTTGAGCTCCTTCATTTGCGTATCGGTCAACTCTACGGTGGCCGGTGGCATGGGCTGCTCGACCGGTTCGGGTTTTGGTACCACCGCCGCATCACCCTCTGCCTCGTTCGTCACCGGCTGCGTTTCTTCATTGGCCAGTGCACCCTCAATGACCGGCTGTGCCGGCACCCTGGGTGGGACTTCCACGAGCTTGTATCGGGGCCGGTTGATGTCGACCGGGACCTCCTCCACCTTGACCGGTTTCTCAACGGTTTTGTGTTTGCGTTCGGGTCCCCCAACGGACCGGCCACGTCCTCGATCTCCATCTCCACGGGTGTTTTCTCCTTCTCCTCGGTAGTCAATCCAGACGGACCGGCTACGCCTTCGACTTCGGCAGCAGTGAGCTGCCCATCCGGTAAGCGGCTGGCCAACCTGCATCCGAGAAGTCAACGGCAGGAGCCGACAACCGGGAAGGCGACTGGTCGCGAACCGGCACGTCCGTGTCCACATCCATTTCGTCGTCGACAACCCTTCTTTGCACCCGACGACGCTTCCAACTCGTTCCTTCTTCCCGGTCGACATCTGAGCTTTCACCTTCTGCTTTGCGTTTTTCGGCCTTGCGTCTCTTCGCCCGGAAATCGGCAAAAGCCTCGGGTGCCGGATCTTCACCAGCTGGAGGATAGGTGTCGATCTGCTGGCGCAGAAAGCCTACGGCATCCGGAAAAGCGTCCGGGTAAGCGAGCTGGATGATTTCCAGCAACGCTTCTACTCCCGAGTATGTATACCAGGCCGTAGCCTGCGTTTCTGCTTCTCTCCTCGCACTCTGGTGTGCACCCCGCTCCAACCGGGTAACTCTCTCCCTCAAATCGTCGATTCTCGTCGCCGGCCGCTCATACCCATCATTTGCTTGATGGGCCGAGCGACCGGTCCGACGATGGGCGACCCGGGACCCCGACCGAACATGGCCGGTAGTCCGGTCGCCCCTCGACCGCCCTTCCTTCGCCTTTTTTGCCTCCTGATGCTTGTTGGTTCTGCACTCCTGCCCGGTGTTCGTGCATCGAAGCTTCTTCTGCCGGCACCGTCTGCACGAGCGGTGTGGTGGATCAGCTTCGCACCGGAGCTGGTTCTTCTCGCATTCCTCGCAAGCTAAAAAAATAAAATCAATTCCAGTTTGGAACCGGTCACTGCAACGCACCTTCTTGCTGCTCATCCTCCTCATATATCTCCCTTGGGTCCCTCTCGCTCGGGTCCTCCGATACTGGGTCGTCTTCGTCTCCGACCGGTCCCGAAGGAGTTGGTGACCGGTTGGTGTCGACCGGGTCCGGTGTCAAGACAAGCCCTGGGTCGACCTGGCTGTGGCGGGACAGAGAATAACCCAGCCGGGACGATAGTTGAATAACCCGGTCTGAAGTGGTCGCGACTGACAACGAGAGGGCAGCACTGAACAACCCGGCTCTACTGGGGAAGTTTGGCTATAGCCGTCGAGGTGGAGTGTCACGAGACTTGAAGAGACGGCGGAGTAGCCGCCTGGTCACCGAACTCGAGGAGAAGATGATATGTGAACGCGCATCGTTCGTAGTCGAAGTGAGAGAGCGCTGCGCCGTTGTCAGGTCAAAGTAGACTTGATATTAGACGAGGTAGAATCTAGAGTACATGTAGATTCTACCGAGTTTATATGCTGTGTTTTATGAAACTGATGGTTGTCCCTTCTATGAAATAGTGACCGTCTACAGGTGTTCGATCTTGGTAACGGGCGATCGGGGTATCCTGATCGTCGTTTGAATAACCCCTGGTTGGTTATTCTGATATCTCGATTGCCGTTTGAATAACCCTGGTTGGTTATTCTGAATCCAATCGTCCTACACGTGTTCCGATCAGCATTTGAATAACCCCTGGTTGGTTATTCCCAATGGATCGCCCCAAGCGACTACAAATAACCCCCCTGGTGGTTATTCTGTATGCTTGTGATAACCCGGGATACCCGGGGTTGAAGTTGAGTGAAAATGTTGGAAGTATGCCAAATCATGACATCTGGGGTCAACTCCCAGGCGAAACGCGGATGGGTGGCGTCGAGAGCCTCCATCTCGCTCAAGGCTTGCGCGAGCTCCGCGGCCAAGACCTCGGCGGGCCGGATTTTCTCCTTCTCGGCCGCGAGGTTGGCCACCACCCGGCTCATTACCTCCTCATGGCATTGCTCAAGCGCCTTGCACGCTTGCTCCTCACGCTCGTGCTCCTCGTCCTCCTCCTGGGCCTCCGTCATCTTGCCTTTCCCCTCGTCCTTTCCTCCACTTCCCCTGGCTCCATCCTCGCCGGGCCGCCTCTCGTCTCCACCGTTGCCTTTGCCAGCGTCATTGGCATTCGATCCGAGGTTAGCTGGGGCGGCGTCCATGTTGTTGTCGGGCGAGGTTGTGGTGGCAAGAAGCAAGGTGAAATTTTCACTTACGGCATGATCGATCAATTGCCTAAGCGATTGATTTTCGGGCCGCCTCAGGCTGTCCTTTTTCACGACACTCAGGCGACAAAATTTTAACCATATTCTTTTTTCACATTTCCTTCATCCACCATGCAGAATTCCACCGCATTACGCAACCGGTCTTCGACCGGTATCTTGGTGTTCCTCGGGGCGAGGAACCCAAGAGGGGGATACTGTTATATCTGTGCACACACACCCAGCTCTCGGCCGGTATTCTCTCCTTCGGCCAGACTCGACCGGCTGTCCTTCCGGACTTCCGGCAACCGGTCGACCCAGTTGCCGCTCGGAACGGGTTTTTACACAATGAAGGATTTTCCCGTTTATCCGTATGTCCATACGATTCCAACTTCCAGTTTTAGATGTCGCCTTGTCCAACTCAAACTTCTATCTCCTGATTTGGACTTTGCTTTGACATTACTAATTATAGTAATGACACGTATGTCACTGGGGACATGGTGCAATATAATGTGTCGATATATTACAAGTATATTGTAAGTATATTTCAAATATACTGAGAATATACTCGCAATATACTGGGCCAGTATATGCTCAGTATATTTCATATATCCTAACTAAATCCTGAGTATATACAGGGTCTGTATATGCTCAGTATATTAGCTAATATACTGAGTATATACTTGCAATATACGGAGGTCCATATATGGGCTCCGTATATTGCAAGTATATTACAACCAAACAATCCAAAAAAGGCAGAAAAACACTTTCCTGCTATGGTAACATTTCAAAGAAGGAATTTGATCAGAGCCAATATCAATAGTTGTGCAATAAATGTGACCACAAAAATATTACCATTGTAGGAAGGTCTTTTTCTTCCTTTTCTGGATTGTTTGGTTGCAATATACTTGCAATATACGGAGCCCATATATGGTAGTCGGGTTACCATATATGGGCTCCGTATATTGCAAGTATATACTCAGTATATTAGCTAATATACTGAGCATATATGGACCCTGTATATACTCAGGATTTACTTGGGATATATGAAATATACTGGGTATATACAGGCCCAGTATATTGTGGGTATATTCTCAGGATGTATGAAATATACTTACAATATACTTGTAATATATCGACCCATTATATTGCACCATGTCCCCAGTGTGTCTACGTATTTAAGCCTATGTACTATGCTGTATTCTTCAGTTTGATAATTAACGTGCTTAGCCTCCTATCCTTGGCTTGGCTCCTTGAGTCCTATCGTCCGGACTTCATCTGGACGTCAATCTCTCATCCTCTCCGCTCAATTGGCCAGATAGCAACGCTCACCCTATACATCTCTCTTGTGGTGCTTGCGTCTTCCCTAGGCCGACCGGTCATCTTGTTATTGTCCAGTAATCTCTTCCAGTAACCGGCTTCCGAACGACCAGCCGGCAGCCGGTCATCCGACCCTGACTCGGGATATAACACTAGCACTGAAAGACTGATCTTCGATGCCATCTCCTGAACTCCTAACGGGGATTTGTTACCTTGCCGTCGACTTTACATGCTGTCAAGTTCAGAGTTGCAGTCTTGACGCATCCCACTGTCGCTACTGGCCCGCTACAATATGCCAGAGCAAACCCAACGCACACCGTGAATTGCCACTGAGCCACTCAAAATGGGATCCTCCCTGAACGGAAGACAAAGCCTGCAACTATAACATAGGCCAGCTCATAAACTCGCCTCAAAAATGCCTCGCGCTCCCCAATATTTTCACCAACACCACTATCACAATGGCTCCCGCTGTTCGCACCCGCTCTAACTCAAAAGTCACTTCTACTCCTGCTGTAGAGGATCCAAACACTTCCCCTCTGGCTGCCACCCCATCTGAAATTGCCACGAGTGGTTACCCAGGCAAGCCCTCCGATAAAGGCAAGGGCGTACCCAAAGCCTTTCATTTCAAGAATGGGGCAGGCAACACCTACAGTGCGTCCACATATGCATCTCTCTGTCCCTGTATCTCACACAATTCAGCTGACACCCAGACCGCAAAGATATCCTCTGTTCCATCCTCTGCCTCTGCGCACTCCGCAAACTCCTTCAGTCCCCTCGTACCTCTCCAGGAAGACGCCGCCTCCGACGAGGAGGACGATGGTGAGTGCACCTTGGAAGAAGAACTTGCGCGCACCCTCATCGGATCGGATGTGCTTGGCGCTGCCGCCGAGCTTGCCAACAATTTGGACAAAGGAAAAGGCAAGGAGGTACGTGACCCAGACCGGCCCAAATTCACTTGAATGAAGCTAACGGCACGAAGCAGACCGAAGTCACCCCCAGCTCTGCCAGAACTGTATCCCCCAAGATCCTTGACGCCGGTAAGCAGCTCGCAAGGAAGCTTGCCGGCCGCCCATCCACCCTGGCCCCGATTCCAACTGGGAGCACCGCCGGCTCCACTCTCCCGTGGTCCACAGCCGTTGTCGCTGCAGCTACCGCAGCTCCTGTTCCCTCCACCACAATTTCCAGCTCACCATTCCTTGCCCCGAGCGCTGGAGGTGCTATGCAAACTACCACAGCTGTTACCACCATCAGTACTCCTGCGATCCTGCCCGCTGCTTCCCCTGCGACCGTCGCTGCAGCTAGTGTGCCCACGCCGACCAGCACCAATCTGCTCCTGCCAGCACCACCAATCTTGCTCCTGCCATGAACCCCGCTCTCGCTCCCAACATAATGCCTGCCATGGCCCCCGGTGCGACCACTCGCCTCTACCACAACCACAACTATCACGACTCCGACGCAGACCAGTGGTACTGCCATTATCGCCCCTGTTTCAGCTCCGGCTCCTGCCACCGCGACATCTATTGTGCCGATTCCCATCATCGCTGCTGCTCCACCTATTGTACAGGTTGCCCCTGCCCCTGCTGTGACCCTTACGCCCCTCGTAGCCTCTGCCCCTCCCGTCCAGCAAGCTCCGGTGGCAACGATCCCCGCGCCAGTCGCTCATCTTGCCAATTCCTTCACAAGCATAGCTGCTTCGACCCCGTCAACTGCGCCGACCACTAGAAGCGCTACACGACGCGCAGAAGACAGTTTTGAGAACTTGCAAAAAATTCTTACAACTTGGTGCCAGGCCTCCAGCACTAAATTCAATGTCAGGAAGACAGAAATAATTCCAATAGGGACACACAAGTATAGAAACACAGTCATTGAAACACGCCAGTTGAACCCACAGGATCCCCCCCTTCCAGGAAACATCCACATCGCAAAGGAGGGTGAGTCAGTCCGCATCCTCGGTGCAAGGATTGGGAACGGCATAGATGCCCACGTGATATGGACCCCAACTATCGAGAAAATTAATGCAACACTGGAGCGGTGGGAACGCACCCACCCGACACTCGAAGCCCGTCGGCATATCATCCAGGTAACCATTGGGTCTATGACACAATATCTAACGCAAGTAAATGGCATGCCGAAGAGCGTAGAAAAAAATACTCACCAAAATCGAATGGGATTTCGTGTGGGGTGGGAAGTCGTCGCCAGTACAAAGAGAAACTCTACTTGCCCCAATAAGCGAGGGCGGGAAAAAGATGCTTGATCTAGAGGCACGAAATGAGGCCATCCAACTCATGAGATTGAAGTCGTACCTTAACCTCAATCCCGAAACTAGAGCCCAATGGGCATATGTAGCAGATGACCAAATCAAACGATACAATGTTAAGTCCTCCAACGTCGATGAGCTCTCATATGCAAACACGTACCTACAAACATGGTCCCCGAGCCTCGTAAGCTACCAGGTCAAAAACATCTGCCAAATGCTCTGAGAGAGATGATCCGAGTTGCAAATAAGTATGGAGTAGCCTTCGATACCTTAAACCCCTCCGAAGAACTCAGAAAACTCCTCCCGATGTGGCACCACTTCGGCGAGGACACCAGCAAAACCCAATACAACAATAAGGCACAGAGTAAGTGCCTGCGGTCGACGCACCATGTCCACACAACTGGGGATGGCATGGAAGTAATTAGCAGGCTTGAAGATGGGGGTCACCGCGCAGAAGCAGGATGCACATGCATTCCATGCACCGAGGATAGAGCCATAAATGGCTGCAAGGATCCACACAAGTGTACTTCGGCAACCAGAGAAAGACTCGGCCTCCTGCTACCAAAGTGGGACCCTGTTATATCCGTGCAACCATGTCCGGCTTTCAGCCGACATTCATCCTGGACCAGCCACTCTTCCGGTATCCGGCAGCCGGTCGTTTACCCGGTTGCCGCTCGGAACGGGTTTTTACGCAATGAAGGATTACTGAGTGTTTCCCGTTTATCCGTAGGTCCACATGGTTCTTACTTCTACATTTGGATGTCGCTTTGTCCGACTCCAACTTCTATCTCCTTATTTGGACTTTGCTTTGACATTACTACTTATAGTAGTGACACGTATGTCTACGTATATAAACCCTATGTACTATGCTGTATTCCTCAGTTTGATAATTAACGTGCTTAGCCTCTTATCCTCTGCTTGGCTCCTTGAGTCCTCTCGTCCGGACTTCATCCGGACGTCTACCTCTTATCCTCTCTGCTCGATTGGCCAGATAGTAAGCTCACCCTATACACCTCTTTTGTGGTGCTTGCGTCTTCCCTAGGCCGACCGGTCACCTTGTTATCGTCCGGTACTTTCTTCCGGTAACCGGCTTCCGAACGACCGGCCGGCATCCGGTCATCCGACCTCGACTCGGGATATAACAGACCCGAGGACAGACGAAACAGAACAAATTGAGATCCCGGATGATGGAATGACTTACTTCCAGGCACCAAAGCAGATAGAATCTCTGGCAGAAGGCTTCCGAGTTTTCACGAAACAAAATGACTGTGATCCTCTGGGAGAAATACCATTAGATCCCATAGTGCCAGAGGATGAACCTGAACAGACAATCTGCCTACATATCCAAGCCAGAACCACCCAAAATGAAGGGATCCTCCAGGCGGGCGGTGGAGTCTGGTAGGGAGAAAATGACCCCAGAAAAACGTCCATACGACTGGCCACAACACAAAATCAAACACTACAATGTGCTGAAATTGTAACAGCACTTATCGGCATTCAAAAGGCCCCCTCGACCGCCATGCTCGATATTGTAAGCAGCTGTGATACACTCATCTCCACTGCGGTAACGAACCTACAAAAGTGGGAAGACTGCAGATGGATCAGAGTGATGGACTGTAAAGAAAAACAAGCCCTTGCAGTAGCACTACGTAGCTGGAAAGGGAAGACCATCTTTAGAGGGAAGGATGATGAAATAATCAATAAAACGGCGCAGAGTGAAGCTGCCCGACTTGCCCAGCAAGGAGCCCAGAAGGAGCTCCCAGATGAGATAGACCTGAAGGTTCCTGAAGGGAGCCTTGTACGTGGAACGAAACTGTGCACGATGACACAGGCGGTTGCATATGCAGGGATCAGAGAGCGAAAAACAGCATCAGCTCGGCTAACAACAGAGGCAAATACCAAACTGATACAAACCTCGATACACGAATGCTACGGCTTTCTTCCCACTACACAACAAATATGGAAGTCAATTCGACACAAAGACTTTACACGCCAAATCCGCAACTTCCTGTGGAAGACTATACATGGTGCCTATCATACCGGGAAGTACTGGCTCCATATTCCCGAATGTGAGAAACCGCTCGATGCCAACACTGCGATGAAATCGAAACAATGGAACACATTTTATTGAAATGCAGCAAGCCAGGGCAAGCCGAGGTGTGGCAGCTAGCACAAGAAATGTGGCAGAAGAAGCACCCAACTTGGCCAGTGCTGTCTATGGGCAGCATTTTGGGTTGTGGCTTGGCCTCCATACGAGACAACAAGGTCCGTAAGTGTTAAATGCCGAACCGAGTGAAGCTCGGAGCTCCGAATGAACACCGAGGAGACACCGAGTAACTAGAACGGTCAATACGCTGACACTACAGAGAGTGAGCGACTACTCAACTTGCAAACCGCAATTGAACGTAGCTCGGTGTTCCAAAGGAACGCCGAGGGAAGCGGAGGGCCAGAGGTAAAGAGATGAGAGAGAACGATCCAGTTAGCGTTCAGTTGAACTGTGCGCTATAACGAATAAAATTATCAAACTGAAGTACATGGTTGTAACTAGTGGTTTAAATACTGGTAAGTTGTAATAAAGCTTTCAAAGGAATAATGGAACTTGAACAATAGGAAGCCTAAAGACAGTAAGTATTAACTTGATAAATGAACGAACGTTGTGAAGGTAAGAGACAGGTCTTGACATAAAACCAGAGCTAGTTTATACGGAGGTAAGTAAATGAAGCATAGCAATTAAGAATCCTGAATATGCTCCAAGTTGGAATAATGAACGGAATTAAACCGGGAAACGCTCAGTAAATCTTCATAGCGTAAAAACCCGATAGGTCTGGTCTCGGCGATTCCGAGGGGATCGCCGAATAGGAGTTTGGCGAGAATAGGAAAAGGTGTGTTGAATGTAATGAGGCATAGAATGTCAATATCCATGGTAGTACCTCGGTGGCGCCGAGGTAACGCCGAGGCTGAGTTGGCACGGATATAACAGTAAGCTTCCTGGTGCGACTCAGCTTTACAGAATTCTAGTATCCGAATCTATGTACCTCATATGGAAAATTCAATGTGATTCGGTCATTGGTCGCGGAGGTGAATCTCTCTCTGAGACCGAAATACATAATAGATGGATATCTTTGATGAACGAACATCTAACCATAGACCGACTCCTCACGGATAAAATAACTTATGGGAAGCAAGCATCTGTACCTCGCTTGCTAGTTCTCCAGACATGGAGTAAAACCCTAAAAAACGAGGATAAAATTCCCGACGACTGGCTTAGAGAGCCCGAGGTTTTAGTGGGTATGGAGCCGAAACGATCATGAAGATCGCCAACACCGATGCCTGAGAGGCGTGGTAGGAATCGGTAATCTCCTTAACGAGCTCGCAGCCCCACACTGTAGCAACACGCTGCGTGCACAATGCATTTCCTTGGGGTGGGGTGGAACCAGTTTTCATCTCTCTCTGGGGGTCATGAATCCCCCGTCCCTTACGCAGTCGAAGTCTAACCTTGTTAGATGTTCTGTCTGAATATTGTACCACCAAAAAAAAAAAAAAAAAAAAAAAAGAGGACCGGCTGAGAGCCGGGTATATGTGCACGGATATAACATCTAGCCTCCAACAAGGTTAGCTGAGCATGACAATATTTATAAGGGCATCACCAAATACAGCCAAATGTTAGCAGAAAAGGCTGAGATGGGTCAGTTCACTTTCAGGGATTGCTCAGATGGATCCAACGACCACACCGATAGATTCCTAGCCAAAAAGCAGTAGTCCACTTCTTTTCAGGTCATTGGAGCCATTGGTTGGCTTCCCAGGGCAAAAAAGAAGGTGAAAATAGGGCAGATAATGCCATATAATATCAGGGACGTCTCAGGTCAATCCAATGACCATGCAGATAGATTCCTAGACCTGGAAAACGGTGGAACACTCTATTCCAGGTTATTAGAGGCACTATTAGGCTTGCCACAATGAAAAACATCGGAAAAACTCGAGAAAATGATGTGCAATAAATTCAGGGCCTTCTCAGATCGTTCTAGCGACCACACCATTGGATTGCTAGACCAAAATAAAGCTAGGGAGCATTTACTTCAAAGTATCCAGGATTTTATTGACCTTGCCACAATGAGAAACACTAAAACCCGAGAAAATGATGTGCCATAAAATCAGGGCTTTGTCAGATCGTTCCAGCGACCAGGCTGATGGATTCCTAGACCAAAACTATGTTAGGAAGCATTTACTTCAAAGTATGCAAGACATTATTGACCTTGCCACAATAAGAAACACTAAATAACTCGACAAAATGATGTGCCATAAGATCAGGCTTTCTCAGATCCTTCCAACAATGACACCAATGGATTCCTAGACCAAAATTAAGCTAGGGAGCATTTATTTCTAAATATTCGAGATTTTATTGGCCTTCCCAGGATTAAAAAACCATGAATAATTTGGGGAGATCAAGTCCCAGAAATCCACCGGGTACTCGGATGGTTTCAGGGACTGGACTGTTGAATTCCCAGACCCTGAAGATGGTAGGGACCATTTTTTTCAAAGTTTTCTCACCCTTGTTAGCTTTGCCAGGATTAACAACCATGAAAAAGTCAACACAATCTCAAAGGACTGATCTACCACCTGAAGACCCCCCATATGAGCCACATCTGCAGGGCACATCCAAATAGCGAATATGTGGCAACTTAGCAAAGCTGACCAAGTACCTGAAGATTGTTACAATACCAAGCAGTGACATTAGAGACAAGCAATGCTGACTCTCAGACTACTGATATATATTGACATTCATACAAGTGTATGCTATTCAGACTCAGTGATATGCCTACAGCATTTGGGAATGCAGTTATGGAACAGATGTAGGATCTGGTGATCATGGAATTCATAGAACTGTTTGTTGACAATACAATGGGTTTAACAAGATGCTAGACATTTCATGTCATATTCAGCTATATCCAGGCAGGGAATCTTTTGCTGTTGATGTCCCAAACCAAGTTGCTCATGATAGAGATACTCTTTGCAGGGTCAACCATTAGGCCAAAAGGAGTTTCATCTGACCTCAAAAAACTGACAACTGTGGTGCAATAGTAGTAGCTAATGACAGTGCAAAGCTTGCACTCGTTTCTCAGGCTAACACAGTACTTTTGGGACCTTATTGAAAACTACACAGCAGTAGAGAGGCTATTGCATGACCTGTTAACATTGGTAGACACAATGGCGTTGAAGAACAAGCATATATTTTGGCAAATCATGAGGGGATTCCAACTCAGTCCAGTCTAGACTGACAAACATACACACTGCTTCCTACAGCTGAAGAGTATCCTCACATCTGAACTAGTCTTACAGTCCCCACACTTTGAGACAGTTGACAAACACCCATCTATCATCATGCCTGATAGGTATCAGGGCAGCTTTGCAAGTACCCTAACACATGAAATAGAGATGGTGCTACCAGAGAGCAAGGTGGTTGTATGTAAGCACCTGATCACATATGCATTAAAGAGGACATTGAGCAAGGAAAAGTAGTATCTCCCTGCATCTTCTCAAATTTGCTACATTAAAATTCTTGCTCAACAAATTTGCTAATGTTGTCTGAGGTCAACCAGTGCTAGTCAAGACAGACTATAGAGCGCTGTGGGACATGCTAGCTAATAACAAGCTCAATGTTGTGCATGAACAGTGGCAAAATGGCTTACTGGAATACACATAGTTGCTGTGAAACACATCAAAGGGTGGTACAATGTAGCAGCTAACATTATAAGCTGGAAGTTTGAAGATGTAAAGAAAGAAGCAGACAATAAACATGAGTGGACTGTGTTACCTGATTGGGAGGGAAACTTGGAGTTGCTCAACAATGTTTTTCATGTCAGCATAGTAGAGGTAGCTGAGTTGATGTGAGGTATGCTCTGCTAATCATTGCAGTGCCTGAGGGCACTAGTGCTGAGAGAGTGTCTGAAAGATGAGCCAGTAGACATATTGAATGAGGTTGGCATTACAATGCACATGAGATGAAGGATACAACACAAGGTATTAGAGTACTTCATTAAGGATCCTCTTGTTGATACAAAGGCAGTAATACTTGAGCTTACAGTGGCATTGCACATTGTCAAAGTAGTCTTTTGTAGTGGCAACCTCATTCACACTAAGTATCAGGTGTTCAAGGATATCCTTGTCATAGACACAATAAGTATCAACAGTAGGAGGGTGAAGCCCTCCTTCCAGACAATTTTACCCTTCTGGAAGTATAGCCAGAAGTAATCTGAGTTATTGTGTTTATTGATCTCTTGTGCAAAAATATTGTAGAATGCTGGTATGTAGTTAGGGATGTTATCATCTAAGATGAGAATGTTGCTGTAGTCAATGTAGTGATGGATAGTATGGGCCTCAAAGAGAAAGGCATTGACATCAGGGATGGACAAGTGGAAGTAGCATGTAGTGACACACTTAAGAGTGGTATAGCTGATGTTGTAGGCAGTAGTACAAAGGCTGAGATTGTTAGGCATGCCAAACAAGCTTGAGAAGATGTTCTGTGTATCAGGAATAGCTATGGTGCCTGAAAGGGTTGGAGGTTTAGAGAACTCACCAATTTGTTTGCTCACTTATATACCCAAAAATGAGACATCATGCTTCCAACTAGGAGTTCCTTGCTCTCAGCAAGAGGTTTACTTGCTCTATAGGGTAATTCCTTAAATGTTGGATATGTCCACAGCTTCAAGGTACTTCTCTAGAGCCTGTAAACATTTTACCTACTGATTTCCACAGGATCTCAAATTACGAGTTCTAAATTTATTTAGGCTTGTTTTTATCTCTGTTTGTAGAGCCAAGTGAGGTGAAAATTGTGTAATGACATATGCGCTTCGTGTTGGAGGCATTACTATATTAGTAAATTTTCGTGGGTTATTTTTCCTTTTTGAGAGACTCTTGTATCGTTTCTGACGTTACCAGTGTGTAAGATTTTACACAAATCTAGGGCACTTGATGAGCGCTTGTCATTTTCTCGCTGTCACTATTACTGTGGATCTGGTGCTCTAAGATCTCCTACAGAGTGTACCAGGTCGCTTTGCCATTGTCTTTCCAGCATTGACGCTTTCCTCTCGCGTTCCTCCGCCATTTTCTTTCTGGAGTTGGGACTTCGTTCTGAATAGTGTTACACAGCAGAGTTTTCAGCCAGATTTTGAGCTGATTTCACGCTGGATGTCATGTCTGATTTTGCAGCTGCGTGACATGGAAAACACCAAAATCTGCGAAATCGAAGAGCAATCAAAGTTAAATTTCGAAATCAATTTACAATCTCATAATCTTCTGTTCTGCGCTCATCGCCTCCTGCCCATCAGCTGCTACAATAAGCTTCTCTACCGACCGTATGCAGTCCCGCTGTGCAGTGCACTCCTGAAGAGAGGATCATTCTCTGCTCTAGCTCAAAGTTTATGCAACTGTTTTGTGAGGAAGTGATTTGCTGCTTGCAAAATATGAGGGCGGGATGGCGGCAGGATTGCTGGCACTGCCGCAGTGGGATGGCGGCGGACAACAATGGCAACGCCAAGTTCTAATGCAAAGCTACGTGAAATCTTATGTTCACACAGTCACATCAAGTCACACCAAACCAGCGTTGAAATCCAGCACGAAATCAGCCTGAAAGCTCGACTGTGTAACCCCCTATTAAATATTCTTTCAACAAATGCTCAGTATATATTATGTACTATGGATAATATGCTTGGAATCTTCCTGCTGTGTATCACATGCAGTCGCTCGGTTTCCAAAATACTTCTGTGCTGTCTGCTGCCAACCTCATGCGTGTAGTATTGAATGTGTATAACCAGCAACTTATTGTGTGATGCGGAGTGATTCAACTGCAGATTAATCTGTGCTTCTTCAACTTTTCCATTGTTCTTCGCTTAAATTTTGTTCTGCAATCCCTCTTCATTGCATCTCGCACCGGTTTCCGAGTCCCCATGACAGAATCAATCTTGCCTCGCCGCGATCTGCCGTGTTGCCATGATAGTGTTTTTGCTTAGATGTTTGGTAAACATTTTCTCTTTGTTCTACTCTTTGGGACCGGCTAATTTTTAGCTGGAGTTTGGCTAGAGTTGTATCTGGCTTTGTCAGTGCTCTTATCTTCGCGCGCCCGTTTCCGCGTTCCCCGACAGGATCAATCTTGCTTTGCGGCGATCTGCTGTGTTCCCATGATAGGATCATTTTGTATAGATGTTCGTTAAACACTTTTGCATTGTTCCACTCTTTGGAACCGCCTAATTTTTCTTAGCTGGAACTGGCAGGATCTTGCATTGTCAGTACTCTGATCCTGAAAACCTGGCTCTCATGACAGTAAGATCTTCTTATATACTTCAGATACTTTGTTTACTGACAATGTGCTTCCCTACTGCACCGACAATACTCTTACCTGCCGCATTCCTGGTTTCTTTGGTGCGTCTCGCCTACTTGGATTCGCAAGCAACCTCGTACTGTGCTAGAGAACATGCGATATGGACCTTGCACAGACAAAGATATTGAATTTCTTGAATCAAGAGTAGCTGGATTCAGACTGGCCAACCCACGACTGGGTGGAAGGAAATTCGTAATATATCCATTATCACAGCTAGAAACAGTCAGAAGGATGCATTGAATAAAATGGGTGCAGAACATTTCACTAAACACAGTAAGCAAGTCTTGCATAATTTTTATTCTATCAACTGGATGAGCGCTCACACAGTGGATAAGTTGAAATGGAAAACGTGCTTGCAGTCTGAGATCAAGAAAATGTCAAAATCTCTTCAATCCATATTGTGGGATGCAGCTCCTTCGATTACAAATGAATTTATGCCAGGAAAGTTACCCATATGTATGGGTATGCCGGTCATACTGAGAGCGAACGATGCTACTGAATTATGCATTACAAAGGGCCAAAAGTCTGTAGTTTGTGGCTAGGACAAATCAGTTGGACCATTGGGCCAAAGAGTCTTAGATACCTTGTTTGTGTGATTAGTTAAACCACCTAGAACCATAAACATAGATGGGCTTCCTAAAAATGTGGTTGCATTGGTACACACTTCAACCCACAGGACTGTGCTGCTGTCAGACAAGACTGCTGTCTATAATAAGAGACCAAATTGTGTGTCTCCTCAATTTTGGGATGACCGATTACACGTCTCAGGGCAAATCCATAGCTAAAAATCCAGTAGAATTAGCCAAATGTAACGACCATCAGTCCTACTATGTAGCGTTATCTAGAGGCTTCACAGCTGAAGGAACTATACTTATTCAAGGTTTTTTGTCCAAAAAGGTCACTTCTGGTATGAAAGGGCACTTATGACAAGAGTTAAGGGAGCTGGAAGTCCTCGATGATATAACCAGGCTGAGATTTGAAGGGAAACTTCCTGGATCTGTAACCAGCTTATACAGAAGGCATCTAATTCGGTCTTTCTATGCATGGAAAACTGACCACCAAGACCCTTCACAGTTCCATCCATCTATGAAGTGGAACTCTTCCATGGGACCCAGAGTACCAGACATGGTTGAGTACACTGAATAGAAACTGTCTATTAATATGCTCAACAAACGTAAGAACACTGTGCTAAACGTGCAGCATCATAAAATCAATCAAGTGGACCACCCTGCCAAAAAGAGCAAGTTGGCACATATAATATCAAACATTGTTGAACCAGTTCCTTGATCAATACAAATTAGTCTGGCTGGCCTTATTTGGGATTCTCAGAACTAGAGTTGTGCTTGTGATGCAACTTTTACCAGTCTACGGAAAATATGTTTAGAAGACGGCCCGCGTTGGGAAGGGTATATGAGAGAATTCAGCGAGCTTCTAACTGACTTCATGGCACACATACAACAGGTATCCAGCAGAGCTATAAGGTTTGAACAAGCGAGAAATAAGATTTGTCAAAAACTTCACACAAAAGACCCAGGAGTGTTTCCTAACGGATCAAACTGTACCTCCATAGACAAGTTAGCACAGGCATTGTTACCTGAGAAATGCTACGGTACTGGTCGCCAAATGCGCATGGAATGCTGATACATAGACAGCTGCTCTTACCGAATCCTCGAAAGCTATCTGTCAGTTGCATTGAACAACAGAGTGGACTATCCAAACAGCTTACCATTATAGACTTGGCTCTTAGACTATTTGTCCCACGGCAGATCGGCATACCCACATTGCTGCCTCAACAGTGTGCAAACAAAAATGGTCATGAGATAATGTCCTTACCCCCCATGCTAATAATTGATATAAACAGCGACCAGTTATCGTTCAATAGGGAACTAGCCATTGGTTGCAATGGTTAACCTAGAAAATTTAAGCTACGAGGAATCATGTACAGAGGGAAAAATCACTTCACCTGCAAATTCATAGATAGGCAAGGCGAAATCTGGTTCCACAACGGGATAACGACCAGATCTACTTGTACCCCAGAAGTAAACATAGCTACAGTTACAAACCTTCTTAACCTTCATTCTTGCGGAACAAAAAAAGCAGTTGCCGTAGTATATGCTCGAATGCCAGGATGAGCCGAGAACAGATGACGAATAATGATATAACTTGTTTGGTTATACTGAAGTTGGAAAGTATACTTGTAACATTTTTCCCGCGCAACGCCAAACTCATATTGTCATGCGCAGCAATGGCCCTAAAGCCCATGTAGAGCCTTAGAGCATCATCCATAATGGCTAACAATTTGGTCAACTGCCCATTCATTTGTCTCATCATTGAGAGAAATACCTAACTGATTCTTGAGGCATCCAGAAAACTTGTGTTCATCACTTGGGACATGTACCCACAACAAAGAGGAGTGGAACACACTATAGATCCCCTCTGCTTTAAATTTGTGGGTAGTTCCAATTGAAATGATTCATTCCCAAAGTCTCTAGTAATAGAGTAGGGTCCAATGTATTTAGGAATAAGTTTGTGAGCCAAACCTCTCTTAAATGAGATATTCTTGGAGTTGAGATAAACAAGATCTTCACTCTCAAATGGCACCAGTTGGCGTTTGCAATTGCTGAACAAGTCTGCTTGACTCAGGCTGCAATCATGCTGTTGTAAGCAGCCATAATTGTGAGATGTTGCTGGAGTGCGAAGTTAGCAACTCTAGAATATTTGCATGTACGATCAGAATTCCAGTAGAGATTGTAGCATCTGCCCAGTATTCAAGAAATAACCTGTTGTCTCAGAACAGACAGAATTCATAGTGAATTCAATAGCAAGGATTTTACTTACCCAGTCCTTCTGCTTCAGCCCTATGCATTGGCTCAGCATTTGCAGTTTGTGGTCTCCATTTCTCTATCTATTTCCAGGTGATATGTGCTCAATGTTAAAGTGTGGGACTTCCAGTATTCTTGTTGTATTTTATGGACACTTAGTTTAGACATGTGAAACACCCAGTATTCTGATGGACCTGATGGTTTCCATGGTGTCTGATTGTAGTATCCATGTGCACAGCCTTACTATTGTGCATTGCTGCATGTTGTGACAGGCTGTAGAACGCATTGGGGATGCTACAAATATTTATAGTTGGGATCGTGCTGAGTGAGTGTCTCAGCAAGTAAAGTTCCAGCAGCCCTCTGAAGGTACTAGTCTCTGCATCAATGGTGTTGCACCATGCCAGAGACTTACGCAACAACAGAAATCTGTAGCAGTAAACCTCTGTGTCCTGTAAGAAATCTATCTAGAATGTGTCGAGGGTAGATTAGTACCTAGAGAGTAACTTACCTTATCTCAAAGTACCCAAATCTCTGGCCTTTGAGAGAGCTTTGGAGGATCATAGGGTTGGTACAAGAGTTTGGGTAGAAGAAGTGATAGATTTGGGCTCTTGGCCCAGCCATTAATCTATGTGTACATCACATAATACATATCATATCAGTGTGTGCTAAAGCTAAGTCGTAAAGATTTAAGTATCAAAGAAAAGAAAAATAATAGTGTACAACTACTAGTTGAACAGTGGTGAAGGTGTCAGCCTGAGGTCTGTTACACAGGCATAGCCTTAAGGCTGTGTATGTCATTGTGTATATAAGTAGCCTAGTATAGCACCTGAGTCCCCAGTTTCTCACTGTTGACTCAGATTAGTAGTCTTGCATCTCTTTTCAATTTGAGTATCTCACTGTTGACTCAAACTACTGTGCTTGTCTGATTCTAACACTCAACACCTTCAGCTTGACTCCAATCAGTTTATGAAGTTGTTTCTAAAAAGCACTAGTGAATGGCGAGTTACAGTCACTGACCTATATTTTTCATTCATATTCTTATCAACTTTCAGACAGTTTTCTATCTCATTCTTTCCAGGTTCCTTGGGGCAAGGAACCTAAGAGGGGATACTGTTATATCTATGCATCCATCCCTGGGACTCAGCTGGTATTCTTCCTTGACTAGCAGGTCTTCTAGTTTCTAGCAACCGGTCATCCACCCGGTTGCCACTCAGAATGGGTTTTATGCAATGAAGAATTACTGAGTGTTTCCTGTTTATCACACGATTCCTATTTCTACATTTGGATGTCACTTTGTCTGACTTGAACTTCTATCTCCTTATTTGGACTTTGCTTTGACATTACTACTTAAAGTAGTAACACGTATGTCTACATTTATAAACCCTGTGTGCTGTATTTGATTATAAACATGCTTAGCTTTTAATCCTTTGCTTTGCTCTTGAGTTATCTCATCTGGACTTTATCTGGACGTCTACCCTCTACTCTCTCCTCTCAATTGGCCAGGTAGTTGTGCTCACCCTATATGTCTTTCTTGTGGTGCTTGTGTTTTCCCTAGCTGACTGGTCACCTTGTATCCAGCTGGTAACTCTATCTGGTAACTGGCTTCTGAACAACTGGCTGGCATCTGGTAATCTAGCCTTGACTCAGAATATAACAGGAAGGTGGAAAAGCAGAATGCTGATGTAATACCAGTAACATTTGTGTTGGACTGGAATGAGAACACTACACAACCTGTTTGCTATCTTTTACTATTCAATATTCAGAGCTGATGATTCTGTAGCTTCTTGATGCATTTTTGAAGGCATATGACAGCTATATGAAGATGCAGAGATCTTTGGTCTGCCACAAGAAAGATAGCAAAAACTGAAAAAATCAAGACCTCTTACACAGTCCCCTAACCAGATCCTGGCTATTCTGGTAGAAAGTAAGACTGATGAGCATATTATGCAGGCGA